>PVKA01008882.1:0-27138 GCA_004027165.1 Ctenomys sociabilis
TTTTTTTTTTTTTTGTCTTTTTGAGACAGGGTCTCACTATGCAGTTCAGGCTGGCCTTGAGCTCACTTTGTAGCTCAGGCTGGTCTCGAACTCAGAACAATCCACCTGCCTCAGCCTCCCGAGTGCTGGGATTACAGGCATGCGCCACCATGCCCGGCTCCAGCAGTATTTTGCCAGCACTATTACCATGTCCCAAGCTTTGCTATTTCATTTAATCTGTTCTCTTTATGAACAATCTCTAGTTCTCTGCATCTGTACATCACCTCTAATTAGGAGCCTCACAAACTTTCTGTTCTTTCAGTCATGGGTTATTGTGTTTTCTTCAGTTGAATGTCTTCTTCAAAAAATAATGGCTTTATATAGATAAAATTCACATCCATAAAATTCACTTTTTGTTCAGAATTAGGGAAGCACTTTACCACTGAGCTACACCCTGGCTCTATATTTGCTGTCATAAAGTTCCCAATTTGTGTTTTAGTATATTCTTTACACTGTCAAACTATAACATTCTGTCACACTAGACCCAGAATCCATTAGCAGACATTCCCTTTCTTTCTCCAGTTTCAGGAAGCCACTTATCTACTATTTTTCCTCTGTAGATTTTTTCTATTCTGGAAATTTTACATGATGAAATCATACAACTTGGGGACTCTTGTGTCTGGCTTCTTTCACTTAGTATCTTCTCACAGTTAGCTGTGTTGTACCGTGTGCTTCATCCCTTTATGTCCAGATAATATTCTATTGTGTGAGTATATACAAATTTTGTTTGCTCAGAAACATTTGGATTATTATTACTTTCTGGATCTTAGGAATAATGCTGCTCTGAACTTCTGTGTATTTGTATTGTATGGATATTCATTTTTTAAGAGTAGAATTGTTGGATTATATCATAATTTTATGTTTTAACACTTTGAATAACTATCAGAATACCACAAGCAATGACTGAAAGTTCCAGTTTTCCACATCCTTCCCAATATCCGTTATTATCTATTTTATTATAGCAATCCTGTGAAAAGGTATCTCATTCCATTTTGATGTAAAGTTAAGAATCTTTTCAAATATGTATTGATCAGTTTATATCTTTCTTGGTGAAATATCCATTCAAACTCTTTGCCCACTTTGCGAGTAATTTATCTTTTCATGCATTACAGTATGATGACTTACAAACATTTTCTTCCATTTTCTGAGTTTCCCTTTCACTTTTTTGAAAATGTCACTAGATGCATAGAAGGTTGTAATATTAACAAAGTCCAATTTATTTATTTTTTTCGTTGACTGTGCTTTTGGTGTCCTAGTAAAGAAACCATTGCTCACTGTAAAGTCATCATGATTTACTCCTACATTTTCTCCTGAGAGTTTTACTCTTACATTTAGTTGTTTGATCCACTTTGAATTCATGTTCGCATATGATGTGAGGTAGGCCTCCAGTTTCTTTCCTCAGCATGTGGCTCTCTGGTTGCCACCTGTAGTTAATTAAGTTTGCCATGTTGTATATCTTTTCATGGACATTGGCCAGTCTTATCTCTTTCTTGGTAAATATCGACTTAATCTTTTGCTTATTTTTTTAAGCGGGGAGGACCAGGTCTTGGTATATTACCCAGGCTGGTCTTCTTCTCCTAAGATCAAATGACTCTCCTTTCTTAGCCTCCCAAGGAATTAATAGATCTACAGGTATGTGTCACCCTACTTGACCTGTTGCTTACTTTTAAATATCAGTGTGCAATTGCTTCTTGGCCTTTGCCTAAGAGTAAGTGTAAATGACAGTGTGCCAGATACTATTCTAGATTCTGGAAAAACAGATTAATAAGTCATGGATGTATAAAAGGATCTAATCTTCACAGTCAGGGGATTATATACAAATACAAGCAACAGTATGGTGAAATAATGTGTATATTGTGCCTAAGCCCTAGAGTATATATAATAAATGGTGTCTTCTATAATAAGCTAGTAATAATAATAATAGCAGTTAATATATACTATTATGTGTCAGTAGTAACATGCTGACACTTAAAGTAATGTATGATTATTCTCACAAAGTACTGTGGCAAGAAGAAATAGCAGGCCTTAAAGTTGCTACTCCTTGGTGATAATATATCATCAAATTGTTTTTTAAAACATAGAGCAATGATAGCTATTTTACATGGAAATTATGATACGCTGCAAAATATCAAAAGCTATTCATTTAATTCTGTCATAGTGTGAGAAGTATTGGCTGTGTTGTACTATATATGCTCCAGGCTCTATAATACACAAGAAGTCTATTTTTAAGAAACTAACTTTTAAATCACTTTACCAAATTTTCCCACTATATTAGTTTTTTGTTTTGCCATCTGCTAGCACATGTTAGAAAAAAAGTGAGAACAGGTGCCAGAAGTTTAAGAAAAATGTGCTAGAAATTTAAAAAAAAAACTAAATTGTACACATCCTAACAAAAAAATTAATTTAAGCTACAAAACACTTAAGTCTAGTTGGTGGTAAGATGCAGTTACTTCAAGGAAGGATAATTTTAGAACCACTGATTCAGGATTTCAATTTTAAATATATAGTATTCTATCAAAAAACAAAAGTTTTAGGGTCCAGTTTTAATATCATCTATCATACCAACTGTGCATTTTTATTTAGTCTTCAGCTTCATAAGATACTTATTGGCTGTCTGGCATACAGAGGAAATCCGTTTAAAGGTTATAATCCTTTGCCCTGAAGGAACTCATGATCTGAAGAAGAAACACTGCCCAGAAAATTGTAAGCTTGTTCTTTGCTGCCACCATGAAAGGTTGCTGTCTGCCATGTGCCAAGCTGCTTTGGCGTAGGCTGTGTATGGACTGAAACTTCCAGTAACTTTTGCCATGGAGCCTAATTATCTGCACATTTGACCTAGAAATACTTTTATGATGAGTGCACTTCCTAGCGTGAACAAATTGTTCACGTGCACTTTGTTCATACCCTTTGAAGAATTTGAAACTTCTCACCAGCAATGATGTGCTGGATTTCTTCCAGAAGTACTTTCCAGGCTTCATCCCTCTCATTGGAAAGCAAGCCCTGGTGCAAGAATTCTTCCTATTGCCACCCCAGACAATGATACCTGTCAAGTGTTCTTCTTTTCACTTTAAGTCACACTGTTTGTTGATGGGAGATGCAGCTCATGCCATTGTCTCCTTTTTTGGCCAAGGAATGAATGCAGGCTTTGAAGACTGCTGGATGAGTTAATGAATAAATTCAATAATAATCTTAGTATGTATCTTCGTGAATTCTCACAAGTCAGAAGTCCAGATGCCTGTGCAATTTCAGATCTGCCTGTATACAATTACATGGAGATGTGAGCACATGTCAACTCCTGGTGGTTCACTTTTCAAAAGAACATAGAGAGATGCCCTCATGCTATTATGCCATCTACATTTATGCCTCTCTATACCATGGTAACCTTTTCCAGAATAAGATACCACAAGGCAATGCTGCACTGGCATCGGAAAAAAAAAAAAAAAAGTAATAAAAAAGGACTTTTTGTCTTTGGGTCTCTGGTAGCCATTGGTACTGCCTACCTGCTTCCACACTACATGTGTGGAAAACCTCTGGACTACTTAAGAAGACCATGGAAGTAGGGCTCCTTAATTCCAGGACATGGAGCACATCTCTCTGAAAACTCCACAGAGTTACTAGAACAAATTACCTATTTCCCTAGCCAGTGATACCAGATCCTAAAATAGCAAATGTTTGATTTGCCTTGGACCAAAGGAAGGACTAAACAAATGTTTCTATTGCAAGATTTAATGCACTACTGGAAGATAGTTGGCAGCATGTAAGTAAATTAATGTGTAAGCTAAAAAAAAAAGAAAAAGAAAGAAAATTGTAAGACTTAAGGCCTAGACTCACCAGACAAGAAGAGGTTGGTTCAGTTTCCAAATGGGGCCAATCTGGTAGGCTACTCTTGAAGAGTCAAAAGAAATGGGGTAGGAAAGTCCACAGGATAAGTGAAGACTTAGAAAGGGTACATGGCAGGCAGCTGGAACACCAGGATCAGGGAATGATAAAGAGCTATAGCATGGCATGCAGTTACGGGAGAGCCATCTCCCGTACCATCTTGATTCTACCACACTACTGAATTTGGACTTGATCAGCATCAAGTAGGTCCACAAGTAGATGTAAAAGAGGGAAAAACATAGACACCATTCTTAGGTAGTAACAATGCCATTGTTTCAATTTCGTTCCAGTTTAAAATTCCAAGGAATAATATGTGTTTAAATTTAACAGTCAATTATGTATCTGATTTACTAAGTACTCTCGCCTGATAGTTTCAACAGTGGCCTACTTCCAAAATTGTTATACAAATTTAATGGAATTCCAATCAAAATTCCAATAGTATATCTTAAGAATGATGGGGAAAAAATCCTAAAATTCATCTAGAACTAAACAAGACCTAAAAAAGCAAAAGCAATTCTGAGCAACAAAGTTAAAGTAGGGGTCATTAAAACTTTTGACTTGAAATTATACTACACATCTACTGTAATAAAAATAGTATGTTACTGACAACAAAACAGACCCAAGGATCAATGGAACAGACCAGAAGATATAAAAACAACTCCAGACATACTCAGCTGCCTTATCTCTGACAAAGGAACCAAACACCTTCACTAGAAAATATATAGGCTCTTTAATAAGTTTCTGGGAAAACTGGCTTTCCATATGCTGAAGATTAAAACTAGACCAATATCTTTCCCTAAACTAAAATTGAAATGAATCAAAAATTAAAAAAAAAAAAACTAAAACACTAAATCTTTTGGAAGATACAAAGTATCTTGAATACTTTGGTGTAGGCAATGACTTTATAAACAAAACCCTGCATACATAAACTGTCACAAAGAATCAACAACTAGGATCTCATCTTATTAAAAAACTTTTGTGCTGGGAAGCAAAACTGCCAACAGAGCAACAAGACAACCCACAGTGCAGGAAAAAGATTTGCCAGTGATTCCTTGAACAAAGGACCACTATCTACAATATATAAAGAATTCAAAAGTCAGGCACCTCCCTCCAAATGTTAAGACCCAGTCCAAAAACGGGCATCTGAAATGAACAGACACTTCTCAGATGAAGAAATTTTGATAGTGGCCAAGCCAGAGCTGATAAAATCTGAACTTTTTTTTTTTCAAGAAAAATGTTTGATAGGGGTTGGGGAAATGGCTCAGTCCAATAAGTGCTTCCCTGGCAAGCACAAGGACCTGAGTTCAATCCCTGGTTCCACCAAAAAAAAGAAAAAAATGTTTGAGTCAGTACCCTAGATTTTCTCCTTGAATGTTTCAAAACCAAGGAAAAGAAACAGCCAAGCCTGAATTTGAAACAGGACCAGTGACTGGTCCAGTGACTTAGCACAGTGATGACATACACAAGGTCCTGGGTTGAGATCCCAAATAAAGAAGTGAATCGCAACAGCAGCAAAACAGTCTAAGTATAAATACATAGGGCCAGAAAATGTACCTGTACTGTAGAAGAAAACACATAACATGAAGCGGGACTGTTAGAAGGCCTCTCAGGGTTTATCTTGTAATCCCTAGGTTGACCAAAAAAATTACTAGACTTGCAACAGAAGTACATGCTTTAAACACCTAGCCTCACAAGTGAACTTTCCACACACTATCTGTTGAAGCAGTCAGAAGCCTGCCCAGGCTCAGGGGTATGTCCTATGGACTACTCTTGTCCATAGAAGGCATTTCAAAGAATTGGGGTCATACTGATATCACTTTCTAATTCGTTTTTTATTTATTTTATTGAAGAACAAATAGCAATGAGACAGTTTCATTCAAATTAACAGGACAGAGCCGGGGAGATGGCTCAGTAGAATAAGCGCTTCCCTGGCAAGTGCAAGGGCTTGAGTTCAAGACCCGGTTCCACAAAAAAAAAAAAAAAAATTAACAGGACAGATTCAATAAATCAATACATTGCAAAATGTTTTGGCAATGTTTTGGTATCATACAAGGTACATAGATGATATTATACTTACAGACATTGTTATAGCAGATGGCTCTTCCAGTGAATTAAGAGAGTATAGTTATTTACTTATTTTTTTATACCTGAATTATACCACAGATTCAATAATTAATACTTTCTAACTTGTTATTTTCCTAGTGGTTGTCCATAGTACGAGAAGCCGACATAATATCTTGTCGAACCACCATTAATGCAAATCTTGCTTCTCATAGAATTATGCAGAAGTATGGCATATTTATTCTCACTGTACTGTTTATAAACACACATCATGATTCTTCCTTTGTATACCCCTCTTTTTTCTACACCTGTCAAAGATGGGCACTCCATTATCATTAAACCAATTTAGGAGCCTGAACTTGGCAACACAATCCAACACAGTCCAGTATTCCACAATAATAGTGAGTTATCTGAAGAAGTTGTTGACTATAGTCATTTACAGCTCAACTTATTATTATAGCCCCGCATAATGTACCTCATTTTTATACTCTTCTGCTGGATGGTTAAGACCGAGATAGAGCAAGACCTATATACCAAAAGATGTAGCTTTTCTTTCTGATGAAGTCAGTGAACTCCCTTCAGGCTTTACCTTGTAATCCTGTACCTTACTTTGTAGATCCTTTGTATCATCCATGTGGATGAGTCACAGCCAATGTTCAACCAGTTTGCTCTCTGTGAGGGCCTGAGAGAAAGTTTTCTCTCCATATGACTCTCCCCAGGCACACTACACATCATCAATCTCTTTCCTCTGTGGCTCCATAATCTTCTTGGTCACAAAATTTGGGGCACAACTGAGTTTCATGATGTTACAGTACAGGTTCACCTATGTCCTGAGTCTTCACTCACCTTGAAAGGCTAAGGCCAAAATGTTGGCTGCTGTTCCAGCTCTTCTATTTCTCCAATTTTGATCTGTGATTAGATTATTAACCATCCAGAAGAAAAGCTGATTAGTACCCTGCAGCATATGCCATTCAGTTTGCCCTATCTGACTCAATTCTTTTTAGTTGTTATACATTTCTATTTGTATTTCTTCTTTTGACTTCTTATACTAGAGAGACTATACGATATTTGCACATGTGTGTCTGGTTTATTTCACTTATGAGTATAGATTCAAGTGGCATCCACTTCAATATAAATGCTTCAAGTTTATCATTCTTTATAGATGAGTAATACTCCATTATGTAGAAATGCCATGTGTTTTCAACCATTCCTCATGTGATGGACATCTTGATTGTTTCCAAGATTTTGCTATCACAAATTGTGCTGCTATAAACATAGGTACACATATATCACTATGACATAATGTTTTCAGTTCCTCTGGGAAAATTCCCAGCAGGGGGATAGCCGGCTTGAATGGGATTTCCAAACCTGCTCTTTTGAGAAGTCTCCACACTGTTCTCCACAATGGTTGTACCAGTCTACATTCCCACCAGCACCACATTTCCTTTTCCACACACCCTTTCCAATATTTATTGTTGGTTGATTTCCTTATGACAGCCATTCTTTCTGAAGTGAGATGGTATCTCAGTGTTGTTTTTATTTGCACTTCACAGATGGCTAGTGATGTGGAGAATTTTTTATATATTTTTTCGCTTCTTTAATCTTGTCCTCTGAGAAGTGTATATTCATCTTAGATGCCCATTCCTAAATTGGGTCTTTAAATTTGAGGGCCCCGTTGTGTCTTAGTTCTTCATATATTCTAGACGGCAAACCTTTGTCTGATTGCTTATTAGTTAGGATATTTTCAAAATTTGTGGGTTGTTTTTTCACTTTGTTGACAATTTATTTTGATGTGCAGAAACTCCTCAAGAAGAGTTGATCCCAGTAGTAGATTCTTTCAAGTGTTTTCCATGTGAATATATGTTTAGTCATGAACTTTTTACCTACCCCTATGTCTTCAAGACTTCCTCCTGCTTTCTCTTCCAGGAGACTGTTTCTGTTTTAATGTTTAGATCTCTAATCAATTTTGACTTTAGCTTGGTGCCTGGTTATAAAGCTGGGTCACGTTTTACTTTTCAGCATGAAGAAAGCCAGGTTTTCCAGCACCATTTGTTAAAGAGGCTATCTTTCTTCCAGTAAGCTTGTTTGGCCCCTTTGTAGAAGATCAGATGACTGAGTGTGATTGTAGATGCCTCTGTATCTTCTAATCTATTCCATTGATCTTCAGGTCTATTTCATTGACAATACAATGTGGCTTTGTAGTATAATTTCAAGTCAGAAACTGTGATGCCTCCTGCCTTGTCTTTATTGGCCAAGATTGCCTTTGCTATTCTAGGTCTTTTCTGGTTCCAAATAAATTTTAGGAATAATTTCTCTAGCTCTGGGATGTATGTTGGTGGCAGTTTGATAGGGATTGCATTAAATCTGTACAGCAATTTTGGGAGTATGGCCATCTTCACGATGTAGGTTCTTTCTATCCAGCAGCAGGGAATATCTTTCCATTTTCTGAAATCCTTTATTTATTTTTTTGGTCTTTTTGAGACAGGGTCTTACTGGGAAGTTCAGGCTGGCCTTAAGCTCACTTTGTAGCTCAGGCTGGTCTCGAACTCACAACAATCCTCCTGCCTCAGCCTCCCAAGTGCTGGGATTACAGGCATGCGTCACCACACCCAGCCTCTATAATCTCTTTTCTTAGGGTGTTGTAATTTTCTGTGAAAAGATCTTTGACTTCCTTGGTCAAGTGAATTCCAGCGTATTTCATGGTGCTATTTCATGGTGCTATTGTAAAAGGTATTGTTTCTATTGTTTCCCTTTCACTGTGCTGGTTATCTGTGTAGAAGAATGCTATTGATTTTTGAGTGTTGACTTTGTATCCTGCTATGCTACTGAATTTCTGTATCAGGTCTAGTAGTTTCTTGGTGGAATTTTCTATTGTTACCCTTTCACTGTGCTGGTTATCTGTGTAGAAGAATGCTATTGATTTTTGAGTGTTGACTTTGTATCCTGCTATGCTACTGAATTTCTGTATCAGGTCTAGTAGTTTCTTGGTGGAATTTTTGGGGTCTTCCAAGTAAAGTATCTAGTCTTCTACAAATAGTGATAATTTAACTTCTTCTTTACCTATTCTTATTCCCTTTATTTCTCCCTCTTTTCTAATGACTGTTGCTAATGATTCTAAAACTATATTGAATAGGAGGGTTGATAAAGGACATCCTTGTCTTGTACCTGATTTAAGAGTAAAAGATTTCAGTTTTTCCCCATTTAGGATTATATTAGTTTTGGGGTTGTCATAGATGGCTTTTATCAAATTAAGGTAGAGTCCATCTATTCCAATTTTCTGTAGGACTTTGAACATGAATGAGTATTGGACTTTGTCAAAAGCTTTCTCTGTATCAATTGAGATGATCATGTGGATTTTAGATTTCAGTCTATTCATATAGTGTATTACATGTATACATTTTCGAATACTGAACCATCCTTGCATCCCTGGGATGAATCCTACCTGGTCATGGTGTATTATCTTCTTGATGATTTGCTGTATTCTATTTGCTCAGATTTTACTGAGTATTTTTGCATTTATGTTCATGAGGGAGATTGGCCTGTAGTTCTCCTTTTCAGTTGTGTCTTTCCCTGGTTTTGGAATCAGTATAACACTTGCTTCCCGTCTTTGCACTCTGGGTTTCATTTGCTCTTCTTTTTGTAGATGTCAGAGGTGCAACATTAGGGTATTTATTTGTTTCCATTCTGTTTTCCTAATTTGTGAGTTCATAGCTATGATTTTTCCTCTAAGAACTGCTTTCATCGCATTCCATAAATTCCGGTAAGTTGGGCTTGAATTTTCATTGAATTGTACATATTGTTGATTTTGAGAGGACTGCTTCCTTTACAATTTCACTGAAGAGTTTGTGGAGTGTGGGAATTATATCTTCTATAAATTTCTTATAGAATTCAGCTCTGAATCCATCAGGTCCTGCACTTTTCTTTTCAGTAGGCTTTTTATTACATTTCATATTTCATTGGCTGTTATTGGCTTATTGGGAGTTGTTGTTTCTTCTTGGTTCAATTTTGGTAATTTGTACCTTTCTAGGAATTTGTCCATTTCTTCTCTATCTTCTATTCTGTGAGCATAAAGATTCTCAAAGTAGCCGTTGACAATCTTCTGGATTTCCACTGAGTCTGTGGTGATTTTACCCTTTGCATTTCTTATTGCTCGTATTTGAATTTTTTCTTTCCTCTTTTTGATGAGGTTTGATAGGAGCTTATCAACTTTATTTAGTCTTTCAAAGAACCAACTTTTGTGGATTCTTTGAAATGTTTTCTTCATCTCACTTGAATTAATTTCTGCTCTAATCTTTATGATTGCTTCCCGTCTTTGCGCTCAGGGTTTCATTTGCTCTTCTTTTCATAGATGTCAGAGGTGCAACGTTAGGGTGTTTATTTGTTTCCGTTCTGTTTTCCTAATGTGTGAGTTCATAGCTATGATTTTCCCTCTAAGAACTGCTTTCATCGCATCCCATAAATTCTGGTAAGTTGGGCTTGAATTTTCATTGAATTGTAGATACTGTTGAATTTCTTGTTTAATTTCTTCTCTGACCCATTGATTGCTGAGTAGGTTGTTGTTTAATTTCCATGAATTTAGCGGGTTTTGCTGGTTTCTTTTGTGATTTAGTTCCAGTTTAATTGCATTGTGGTCAGATAACATGCATGGGATAATTTCTATTTTCTTGCATATACTTAAGCATGACTTTTAGACTAGCATGTGGTCTATTTTGGAAAATGACCCATGTGCAGCTGAAAAAAATGTGTGTTCAGCTGTGGTTGGGTGGAACATTCTGTATATGTCCACCAGGTCCATTTGTTCCAAGCTCTGGTTCAGTTCTGCTACTTCCGTGCTAATCTTTTGTCTCGATCACCTATTTTTTTGTGATAAGGGGGTTTTAAGGTCTCTTGTTAAGATTGTGGTCTTATATATTAGGTTTTTCATGTCCATTAAGATTTGTCTTGCATAGTTGGGTGCTCCTGTGTTTGGTGTATAGATATTTATGAGTGTTACCTCTTGCTCTTGAATTTTTCCCCTAATCAATATATAGTGACCTTCTTTGTGTCATTTGATCCTTCTTGGTTTGAAGTTGAGACTGTCTGAGAACAGAATTGCTACTCTTGCTTTTTTCTGAGATGCTGGGGCATGTAGTATTGTTTTCCATCCTTTGACTTTGAGCCTATGAATGTCCTTTTGAGTTAAGTGTGTTTCTTGTATACAACGTATTGTTGGATTTTGTTTCCTAATCCACTGTGCCAGTCTATTTCTCTTAATTGGGGAATTGAGTCCGTTTACATTGATGGTTATAATTGAAATGTGTTGACCTATGTTTGTCATGATATTTACCTGGTGGTGTTAACTCCTTTGTATCCTGTGTTTAATTGTCTGTCCTCTTTAATGGGTTCCTTGCATTCTCATTCATGGAGTTCTGGTCATTGTGGTCTCTCTCTAGAACATCTTTAAGCAGCCTGTGAAGGCATGGCTTTGTCATCATGAAATTCTTTAGTTGTTCTTTGTCGTGGAAGTATTTCACTTCTCTATCAAACTTGAAAAAGAGTTTTGCAGGATACAATAGTCTGGGCTGGAATTTGTTTTCGTGTAGGACTTGAAGAACTCTACTCCATGCTCTCCTTGCCTTCCTTGTTTGTGTGGAGAAGTCGGCTGTAATTCTGATAGGTTTTCCTTTTAATCTGATCTGCTTCTTCTCTCTAGCAGCTTTCAGTATATTATTCTTGTGTTCAATTTCTGGGATCTTGACTATTTTATGTCTTGGTGTGTTTTTACTTGGGTTGAAGTTATTTCATGTTCTGTATTCTTCAGTTACCTAAATGTTGGTTTGTTTCCTCATATTTGGAACGTTTTCTGCAATTACTTCTGCCCATACTCTTTTTATGCCATTTGTATTGACTCCTTCATTCTCATTGATGCCAATTAATTTCACATTGTTCATCTTGGTGTCATCTTGCATGTGATGGATTATTTTTTCCTGAATTCTCATTGTTTTTAAGAGATCCTTTCTCACTTTTTCACTAGCTGCACCAGTGTTCTCTAGATCTGAAACTCTGTCTTTGCTTTCACTCAAATAGTCTTGTAAACTCGTGATTGATACTTTTAGTTTTTCTATATATCTTTGACTCTGCTTCATGTGTTCTATTTCTTTTCTGTATTGCTCATTCCAGGATTCCATCATATTTCTGATCTCTATTTTTTTATCCATGTCTTCTTTAGAGGTAGCTATTAATTCTTTTTCTGCAGAGTTTCTTCCCAACTGGGTTTCCTCCATATATTTCTGGACTTGTTTCTGTATTTCAGATGCTATGATTTCAAAGAATTCTTTTTTTATTTCGGAAATTATTTCTGCTTTGAGTTCATCATGACCTTTCTGCTGTTGTTTCTTTGCTTCCAACGCTGTTAAAAAATACATTTCAGCTGGAATAGTGTTCTCTGCACTTGTTCTGAATGAGCATTCAGTTTCCACCAGATATTTCTGGATTTGATTCTTTATTTCAGATGCTATGTATTCAAATATTTCTTTTTTTCTTTCAGGCATTAATTCTTGTCTGAGTTCCTCTATACCTTTCTGCTGTTGTTCCTTTGCTTCCGTCTCTGTTAATTCATTCATTTCAGCTGAGCTAGTGTCCTCTGCACCTGTCATGTGTGGGCTCGAGGCCTGAGATTGCATTTTTCTCCTTGTCTTTGTCATTTTGTATAGCACTGACCTCTGACCTTTAGTGTATAGCTTTGGTGCAGCTATAACCTTAGCACGTAATGAGATTTGGGTGCCAGTCTATTAAGTTTGAGATTATCCAGTTATGCCTGGCCTGGGTCTAGCTGTTGTGTTCAGTTCCTTTTTGCTGCAGCTCCTGTGATTCCCCTCTGTTGGGTCCCTGGTTAAAGAGCACTGGGGGGCACAGAAGCTCTCCCTCACACTCACCAGGCCAGGCAGGGGTGGATCCAGTGCCAGGAGAGTCACCAAAAGTTCTTGCTCCCGTGATGGGCTTGGGGGCAGTGGCTACAGGAAGTTGCCAGGTAGGTCTGTCTGGGTTGTCTCATGCAGGTCTCTGGCTAGGATATACTGGGGACTGAGGCTCTGAATGGTGCAGAACATGCAGGGAGAAGCCAAAGGCTCTCCGTCAGACTTACCACACACTTACCGAACTTTGATGCCCATGGAGTTGGAGAAATTCTCACTCACTCAGCAGGCTTTGAGGCAGGGGATCCAGGGATATGCTGGCAAGTGGGCCCTGAGGTCTCAGGCCAGTCATTCACTTGGAGTGTTTGGGGGCAGGGATCCAGGTAGGGCTCGCAGGAAGAAGCCAAAGCCCCCCCCCCCCAGACTCACCACACACTCACTGATCTGGGAAGCCAGGCAAGTTGAGCAAATTCCCACTCACTTGGAGGGCTTGGAGGCGGGATCCAGGAGGCCACGGGAGTCAGCCCCACTGTCTCAGGCCGGTTGCTCTGGCTAGGCAGGCATGAGGTAGGAAGTAGCTCACTTTCTAATTCTAAATGAGAGATAATGACTCAGTAGGGGTTAAATGATTTGCATAGGGGTAGTAACTGGGATGTTCAGGGAAGGAAAGATTTAGGGGCGTATGTGTTCTAGTACTTTTCAATCTAAATTTCTTCCTTTCAATTAGATTATTCTACTTCCTTCAATTGATATGAACTTGCCAGTATGTGAAAGTTTAAAAAAAAAAAAAAAATTACTGATTTTGAGTATATTAGGTGACTTGCCTAAAAAGAGGCAGGGATCAGGGGCAGGGGAGCATCACAAGAGGATGGTTCATGGATGTTGTGGCTTGTATCAAAATGTCACTCCAAAGCTATAGGAGCTCTTAGATAGGGCTTTTTGGAGCTGACCAGATGTAGGGCTTATAAATATTGGAGTTAAGGGTATATGATACTTTCGTCCACTGATTGGAGTTAGCATAGCTCTGGGTGTGGGCCAAATGGATTTACTGAAGATGGTAGCCATGCCCAAGATGGAAGCCCATCCATCCTCACCCAACACCCAGAAGGCTTGGAGCCTAGTTGAAATGAAAGGGAAAGACAGCTTGCTCATTGCTGCTGCAGCTTCCTGCCTGCCCTGCCATGCAGTGTTTCTCCCCAGCCATGACTCTGCCATGCCACTCTGACTTGCAGCTATTCACCTGTGAACTGAAACTCCTATGAATTGTAAGCCAAAATAAACCTTTCCTCTTTTAACTTATGAGTGTAGGGTATTTGGTCTCAAGATCAGGAAAAGTAACTAAGATAATGATGTATAGGTGGATAGGTAACTTCTAATGTTTTATAGAACAGTGGGTAACTATGGATGACAATAATGAACTGTATTTCAGACACTAGTAGAGAGGATTTTAACACAAAAGAAATGGTGATAAGATGATAGATATAGTAGTTACCCTGATCTGATCATTATAAATCATACATGTATTGAAATATCACATACCCCATAAATGTGTATGTAATTGTTACATCAACTTAAAATATAATCACTTCCAAAAAACTGTATAGCAAAGGTGCCTTTAATTTATCTTGCCTAGTGATGTCATAACCATCTTACTTGGCATAAGTACACTCTGTGGTGTTCACACAATGATGAATTATTTGACAATTCATGTATTAGAATGGGCCCCTGAAACAACATACAACTGTTTATCTTTTAAAGTATAGGACTTGCATTTTAAAACAACTTAGTGTACACACATTTTATATTTTATAAAGGTCCTGAGATAGATTCTATCCTAATATTGATCAAGAAAAACTTTGTGTCAAGGGAAAGAATCTCTAAAAATGTCTCAGTTACTTTACCATGATTTCATTTGTTCTCCAGGAAAATCCCACCTAGCCATTGTCCAGCGGGTCAATAATGAGGGAGAAGGAGACCCTTTCTATGAGGTAATGGGAATTGTCACGTTAGAAGACATCATAGAGGAAATCATCAAGTCAGAGATCCTGGATGAAACTGATCTGTACAGTAAGTGCACAGCCTTCGGTCTTCTCCAGGGTCATTGTGTTTTCCTCTGAGACTCTTGGGTCAGATCAATTTGGCAAATGGTGGGGAAGAGCCTGTACATGGAAGTATGTCATCTACCTTTGCCTGGCTCTGGCATGGCAAGATACCTGAGTTTGGATCACCTTAAATCCCTAAGACCCCACTAGCTAAATGTTGATGAGGCAGGAGCCTTTGCGAGCCAAGCCAAAGTTAGGAGAAATAGACCACCCAGCCTTGAGATGAAAAGAGCAGTATAGCCTCATCTCTGCAGAATATGATTTTAGGGGGTTACTTTTCAAATCTTTGCTTGCAAATAGTCTAAAGGCATGCCTTGTCTCTGGGATAGGAATGTTAATCCCTAGGCCAGAATCTGTTTCTCAGAATTTCATCCCATGGAACACTCATCCCTTTCCCTCCCTTCAGATAACTCATTCCTTAGTTTTCTAGAAGCAGCTTTTCAGAAACTGGCTCCTGATAGCAAAACAGCTTTAACACTATGAAGCAGTCAGTAGTTCAGAAAGAGCACCTTCCCTTTTGACCAAGAGATCAAATCTAAAAGGTGGGCCAGGCTTTGAAAGAAACCAGCCAGAGTGTCACAGCATCTCCTTCCAGAGACGTGGCATTGCTGTGCTGCACTGGCTGAGCTGTCTTCTCTAAACAGGGATTACGCTGTCCTTCCCATTCTCCACATCCACCTACCACCCTTGTGCTAGAATTCTTGGATGTCTCAGTAAACACATTGGTGAAGACATTCACTCTGAAGGGTTAGTGGCTGATAAGAGCCTAAATGAGTAAGCTCTTCCCAGAGCTTTTGCTTGAATAGCCTTAACCTTTGAGACACCCACTATTAAAATAAAAATTTATAATAGCTAGATCTTGGAAACAGGAGTATATGTCAATAAACAGATTAATAGTTAAAGAAAATGTGATATTTATACACAGTATATTACTACTGTGCTATGAAGAAAGATAAACTTGAGGCATTCATAAGCAAATGGTTGCAATTTGAGAACACAACTTAAGTGAAATAAATCAGACATACAAGTTTAAATATCAAGATTTCTCTTATATGGAAAACTCAAATATATATGCATATATGTGTGTGTGTATATATATAACAATTTATTTCATTTAAGAGAGTCTTTTGTCTATGACATACTCAGAAACACTGGTCATTCTTTTAAGATCATGGTACACAATATATTAACATGTTCTTTAATTATTTTGTTATGAATTTTTCCATAGAAATGCTTTTTATATTTTTATTAATAGTTACTTTTGCATTATAATAAGACTTAAAAATCAAAGGCATGGAGTGGGAAATCAGAGAAATGCTTCTTTAATGAGGAAATGTTAAGTGACATTCTTTCAGTGGCTTTTTTTTCTTTCCTTGTGGTACCAGGGATTGAACTCAAGACCTTACACTTGCCAGGCAGGCACTTCAGCCATATCCCCAGCTTCAGTGACATTCTGATGTGGACAAAAATATAGCGAGCAGAAGGCTGCTCACTAATGAGAGCAGAAGACATGGGTCCCAAATCTGTGCTTGTTACTTGCTTTCCTGCCCTTAAATAAATAGGCTAGCAAAAATTTTTTAAGAGCTGGGAAGACTGAGGAGTCAGCAGTACTGTGTTTCTTTTTACATGGCCCCAGCCTCTTACTGATCTGAACTCATGACCCAAGATCTCCCCTCTATCTGCACTTGAGGAAAAGTGTTAGAACAGTGGCCAAGTGACTATAAGCATTCAGAGTTGAAGGCAGGCCCACAGAACAGCTCAAGGGTGGGAGGGCCCTTCTGTCTTCCAGAAGGAAGCCCAAAGGGCCAGGAACACACAGGCTCCAACAGGAGTGTGAGTAAAAAGGGAAGCTAGAGTCTGGACTGCTAATTTCCTTTCCTAGAGGTTCATCCCCTTTACTTTCTATCCCATCCAGTCCCTTTACACTAGAAGAATTCTGCAGCCCTGCTGTTTTCCAGACCAAGTTTGAAGAGAATTCAAATCCTTTTCCTGTTGCTCTTAGCAGTTTTAATTTTTGTTTAATTTAGGGAAAGCAAGAGAAAAATAACCGAAGAAATCTCCTCACTGATATTCTTTATCCCCTAAGATAAGTTTAAATATGCAGGGTAGTTCAATCCTCAGGCCTGCTATGACGGCCCTGCCACCCTGGGATGCACTGAGACAGTGATTGAGACCAGGAGTGGTGTCATGAGCCTGAAATCCCAGCTCTTAGGAGGCTGTACACAAGAGGATCACTACAAGTCTGATCTAATAGTGAGACCCTGTACACCCTGTCCTAAATACAAAAAAAAAAAAAAAAAAAAAAACAAAAGCTTAAATAAGCAGGAAAAAATTAGTAAAAGCAGATTTCTCAACATGCCCACTATATGGTAAGTCCTCAACTCAGGATAAGTTTTGTTGCTGGAGAATGTTTATAAGTTGGATTTGTAAATCCAACAAAGTGAGTTCTTATGTAACTTTGATACAAACACACAATGTAAAACATATAGAAGACAAGCACACAAAAATGAAGTTAAGGCCCCAAGTGTATTGTACTACTGGACCCTATTACACTGTACAGTGAGTACCCAACAGTGCAGCTGTGACATCGCCCGGCAGATACATGAGCTATTTCTACACTTGTTTATATCAAGTTTCTTTTGTATCTGTGAAAGTTCCTAAGTTCAATGTTCATAAGTCAGAGACTTACTGTGTAGGATCTTAAGAGTCCCAGGTCTTGCCCACATCCCCCACCTAACAAGTATTTTTTTCATGTTGTAGGCTCATTTTTATTTTTTGTCTTTTCTTTTTTCCAGTATTTCTTCTGATTCTCCCAAGTGAAGCTGGGAATACTGTAACCAATAAGAATGGCATGCCCCAAGTAGGGCCTGGCTCACATCAGCAGAGAGAGACCCTATAAGCCTGGTTCTAGAAAAGGAAGGCAATTAAGGCAGAGACTCTCTGGCCCCTGAAAATCCCCTTAGTGCCAAGAATGCCAGTCCACGGGCCAAAGAGATAGCTCAGTAGGATAAGCACCTATCTGGCAACACAGGGTCCTGAGTTCAGTCCCAGGTACCACAAAAAAAAAAAAAAAAATGCCAGTCTTCATGTTTGTATGACTTTTTGTATAAACTTTCATGTGTAGTGTACTGTTGGAGTCACATAGCAGCTAGACAAGGTAAGCAAAACTGCTATTAAATATTTCAGCCCTCTTGTATAGACTAAAGCAAGCAAAAGCTGATGCATAGAAAGTTTGCAAGGCTGGAAAGTAGGGAAACAGCACTTGAATGCTACGTTGATGAACTTGGAAACCCCAAGCCAGCTCTTCCATTTTCTGCTTTCCACTGTTGAATAAAGAGTGTTAAGAATATGAGAGCTGTATTCCACCTGTTAACCCTAATCAATACCTTTCATTTTCCTGGGAAAGAGATGTTGTAATTTCTTCTAAAGTTGGCACCACAGAAATGTGTTGGCTCCAAAGAATTTGCCCGTCCTCTTTGACTCTGGAAAAATCTCAAAAGACCAACAATGATTCTGATTCTGAGATAGTTACAATCTGTCCCATTACCTGCAGCTGACAATCGGAAAAAGCAAAGGGTCCCGCATCGAGAGAGGAAACGGCATGACTTCTCCTTGTTTAAGCTTTCTGACTCAGAGATCAAAGTGAAGATCTCGCCACAGCTTCTGCTGGCCACACACCGCTTCATGGCCACAGGTAGGACCTGCCCGACCCTCACTCTCCACCCACAGTAGTTGCAGGATGGGGCCAGGAGCCACTCACTTTAATACCTTCCAACCCCATTTCAAAATGTGACCAGCACTGAGAACCATGGTTCTAGGAAAAAGGTTGCCTTCCATAGAGTGACAGGAGGCCACACTGTGTGATGAGCCCAAGTGATCTCTAGGGGAGGATGAGAGTGCAACTCACCTCTCTCTTCTGCTCGAGAAGCAAACAAAAGAAACTACTGCCACACTTCTCTTTTCTTGCACTTCCTGGCTGGAGCTTGATGTCAACCCCCATTATGATTGAATTGGGGTGTCCCAGGGTATTTGTTCTGGAGGGAAAGGCATTGTCCTACCCAATAAGACCTAGGGGCTGGGTGCCCTTCAAGGGCCACATAAGCACTGAGCAACAACTTCTTAAAATACAGAAGTAACTTTCCGATTTTGGCATCTTTAGAAAAAGAAAAGAAAATACAAAGATAAACTCTTCTTGGGAAGAAAGCAAAGTTTGTCTTTGAACTTTCTGATCTTCTCATTTATCCCTAATGACCTAGTAAGATCATACCCACCACTAATTTCAATATATAATTAATCCAACATGTATGTATTGATTAAATAATGATGAAGGCTTCAAATGCCAATCAATAAAAACATTTAGAGTTTTCAACATGTAATCTAGTAGTTTAAGTACAGATTTCTTTCAACTACTGGCTAATTTCTCAGAATAAAGAGGAATGTCTGTTTTATATAAAAATAATAGGTTATAAGTATAAGCTATGATCAAAATACACAGTAAAAATTTAAATTTTTGAAATTTTTACAGTAGAAAAGATTTTCTGACTCCCCAATTGTCCCCTAGAAGTGGAGCCCTTCAAGTCCCTCTATCTTTCGGAGAAGATTCTTCTGCGGCTTCTGAAACATCCCAATGTGATCCAGGAGCTGAAGTTTGATGAAAAGAAAAGATTGCCACTAATCCCACTCAAAATACTCCACCGTACTTCAAACATATCCATTGTTCTTGACACCTTCCTTTTTATATTAAAGAAAAAACAATAAGACAATGATGCAGTTTCAAAACAAGAGGATAGGTGATTAACAAGGACACTTGCTGAAGCAGTTCTAGAAGTCTTCTTTTGTGTCTCTCTGAAGCACAAGCATGGCTGAGACTTCTGAGGACACTGACCAGAAAGGCAGACGATTGGAACACTACAGTGTGGTCCCATCCACTTTGTTCACCAGATCTGGCACGATGACTTCTGTTTCTTCCCCACAGTCACAGTGTAACTAAAGTCTTAAAAAAAAAAAAAAAAAAACACTTCCAGAACGGCTTCAGACAGTGGCAAGAATGATGGGATAAGTGTGTTCAGAGTACAAGGGAATGTTTTAAAGAGGATTAATGACAATATATCGTTTACTGTAATTTCTGTGGTTTAAACATTCATCACATTTTAAATGACACCTTAAATAAATATATAGTAACATGTTATTATGCAAATTGATATGCAAATGATACAATGCTTATTCAACTTTAAATAAAATCAAAGAGAAAATGAAAAACAAAACTGACATCTCCAAAATGATAACCTGTTTCTCCTGAGATGTCACTGAAAGGAAAACCATCCCCAGAGAGAATGAGGACAGCCCTGAGGCATACAAACATGGGTTTAGGTTTCCTCGGGCCCAACAAATCCAGAAGCCTCACCAGCCTGGTACCCTGGAATATGAAAGAGGTACTCTAGTTACAACCTCAGTAGTATCCACTCTGACTCTTCTAAGCTGCTGGTACTAGAGTAGGTGGGACCAGAGGTGCTGACCACTACTCCCCAATTGTCCCCTAGAAGTGGAGCCCTTCAAGTCCCTCTATCTTTCGGAGAAGATTCTTCTGCGGCTTCTGAAACATCCCAATGTGATCCAGGAGCTGAAGTTTGATGAAAAGAATAAGAAGGCCCCGGAACACTACCTCTACCAGCGCAACCGCCCTGTGGACTACTTTGTGCTGCTTCTACAGGTGAGCAGCAAAGTTGAGAGACTTTTAAGGTCAAGGCAGACATCTATAGAGTAAAAACGGAATGGTTATGCCTCCTTCAATGCTGGCAGCCAATATTCGGCTGGCTGCCTTGGGAACAAAGGAAATTAGGTGGGTACTTCTACAGGACCAGTTCAAAGGGCCTAGACATGGAAGACTGGTATACTAGAAATGATGGGATCTTTGATGACCTTAATCTGACTGTTCAGTGTTGTTTGGTGTGGGGTAAGTACCTTCCTGCTTAGAGGGGTTCTATCTCTGGACTTCTAAAACTGCTATCCTGTAGATCCCAGCACCTCCTGTCTACATGAGTAACCTCCAAAGTAAGACTGTCTCCTGTCTCCCAAATCTCAGGCAATTCTGACTGAAAATCTTTCCTGTGGTGAGCTGAAATCTTACCATTTCTGACTTCCCACTTGCTTGCTTTGCTGTCTGGAAGCACAAGAAACACAGTTGTTTTCTGTGCCACATTTCAGCCTTTGCAGTTCCTTGAATCTTCTCTCTCTTCAGAGAATCAGGAAGGGAGAAAAAGGATGGAGTAACTGAAGTGCAGCATCTTCCAGGTATTCATATCATCTGCCCTGGGTACCTGGGCAGGCCCGTCTTAAATAAGGGTCAGGTGTCAGCTGCAGTTCCACTGGAACACCGAAGCCTGACCTGGCTCTACAATTTTCTGTCACTGATTTCCTGTCTTCCCACCAGACTCTTATGAACCCTAAACAGGGTGATGATTTTAAGATCTTGATAAAATTCACATTACTTAAAAAAAACTTTCCTTTTTTGCAATCCACCTCAGCCTCTCTGCTGTGATACTGTCATTTTCCTTCCAAATAGCCTTAATAAAATGACCAGTCTTTTCCAAAGCTAGACTTACATTTGTTAGTATTAGAAATGGAGATGGGTCCTGATATATCGTTTATATAATGCAAAGTGTATGTATAGTCCTTTGATGCTTAATAAAAATTCAGGGTTTGAAATTAAAGTATGATCAGAATAAAATGTAGTAGGTAAAGGGTAGGGTCAAAATTTGGATAAATCTGCCTTTAAATTTCCAATGTTGACATTTCTTAACTAACCTTGACCAAGTTAAGCTCTCTGAACCTTAAGATTGATTCATTTCTTAAACTAGGGATAAAAATGATATGGATCCCATGAGGCTGTAGGAATAACTGAATGACAATCCAGACAGGCCCTGTTATTCAGTATCAGTTCCCTAGATATTCTGTACTACACATTAGCTGTCATTATCTGTGATGAACTCAACAAGCTTCAGAAAAGATTAGGTTTTATTTAAACTGATTCGATAAGGCCTAATCTCAGACTAAGCCAGTGGGGAAGTTTAGCTGGTATTTTTAGAACTTTTGTGACGTCATTTCTGAATGCAAATAGAGAGTGGTTATTCATGACTGGATGCTGTGTTGTAAACAGTGAAGCAATGGATTTACTGCAAAGAGCTACCAAAGTTGGAGTTGCTATTTTTGAAATGCAAACCTGGATATAATAAACTTGCCCTGTGATGCAAAATGTGAGTCCTTGTACGACCCAAGCAGGAGTGCTTAGTGTCCTAGTGAATAATAGGTTTGAAAGTGCTGAAACACACCCTCAGTGCACTACTTCTTTCCCCAGGGTAAAGTGGAGGTGGAGGTTGGTAAGGAAGGCCTTCGCTTCGAGAATGGAGCCTTTACCTACTATGGTGTCCCAGCCATCATGACTACTGCTTGCTCAGGTATTCCTGGTTTGAAGCCATAGCTTATTGAGGAAACAGAAAAATACTGTAGAAAAAGCTTCAAGGTTCAACTCTAGACTCCTCTTTTGACTCCTGTTACAGACTTTGGACAAGTTATTTAACTTCCTGAGTGTAGTCTCCTCTGAAAAATAGGCATAACAGTCACTTTTGCTCAGAGTTTGTACTTAAAGAAATAAGTGAGGAAAAATTAAGTTAAAAGAGGCAATCACATTATCAAGTGGTGGACTAGAGTATGTATTTCTCTCTATGTGAAAAGATGTCTATTTTGCTTTTTACACTTCTCCCCTACCCTTCCGTTTGTTTTCACAGCGTTCGTTGTGCTGGGGGTGGAGTGGAAGTGGGGATCCCCTAAGCAGCTGTGTTTTCTGAATTGCCTCTGAAACCCACTGCATCCTTCTGTCCTTAGATAATGATGTGCGGAAGGTTGGAAGTCTGGCTGGATCCTCCGTCTTTCGTATGTATCTCTCAAACCTCTTCCTTGTCCTCCCCATCGTGGTCTTGCCTCAGTCCACTCTGGGGACCTGGACCAAGCACTTTGAGCCCGGGGCTGGGCTAACACAAACGCTGGCAGCCTCTTTGTAATAGTCTTCCAGAAACACTGCTTCCTGCCAGGTACCCACAGACTACAGGGGCGTAGGTTCCACATATCTGGAATGCTTTGTGTGGCTTCTTTGCTCATGCATAACTGATGAATGGCACTAGGGGGGTAGATTTGTGAAGAGAGGTACCATTCATTGCCGCCTGCCAGGGAATGCAGGCAGGTAGTTTGTGTGCTTGTGGAGGATCAGCCTTTCATTCTCTGCAATGTTAATTCACCTCTGGCCTTTACTTGAAAATTCCCATGTGCTGTCACTGTGTCTGTGGCATTTGTCCTCAGTCAGAAATGACTCTGAGATTTGGAGATACAAATCTCAGGCTGGCGCAGTATGTTGCTTATCTGCTTCTCTTTCTTTGCTTATCACCTCTCAGCTGGTGAAAAGGTGGCTGGAAGCTGGCCATGCATGCTGCCAGGGGGGCTGGCACAGGGATTGGGGCTGGTTTGCTTTCCCCATTTGTGCTGCGCTTTCTTGTTGTTCCCTGTGTAGGGTGTTTGCTCCTATGTTCAGAGAGCATGGCATTTATTGTGTGGTCAGAAAATACTCTTGATTTGCTTTTGATCCACTGATCTGAATTTTGCCTTGCTCTTAGTGTTTGCAGCGGTCATTTTAATGCCGAATAGAGATCTTTCCTTTCATCATAAAAGACATTTTTACACTTTATATTTGGATTTACAGAGGATCCTAGTGCTTGATATGACAGCCTGTAAAACATAGAAAAGTAGACACCATTTTACAGCAAAGGAAACTAAAGAAATTATTTGTGCCAAGTCACTCAGCAAGCTGGTGACTTAGCTAAGTCATCCTGGTGTCTTGACTAATTCATAGAACACAGTGAAATACAAATTTTAAATCCATTGTGTTCCAGAATGCAGTAGCTATACAAAAATAGTAGTGCAATTCACCACGTCATTTTACCTCCTGGCCCTCTGGTGGCTGAAATGAAGTCTAAGAACCTTTCCATACTTAAAGGTTTGCAGAAGTTGAGAAAAAAAGAGATAAATGTAAACTAAAAATCCATGGTACAGCCGGGCGTGGTGGCACATGCCTGTAATCCCAGCACTTGGGAGGTTGGGGTAGGAGGATTGTTGTGAGTTCGAGACCAGCCTGAGCTATAAAGCAAGCTTAAGGCCACCCTGAACTGCATAGTGAGACCCTGTCTCAAAAAAAGACAAAAAAAAAAAAAAAAGAAAAAAATCCATGGTACATTGTGATACCTATGTAAGCCAACAAATCTCATCAAGGCTGATGAAGGAAATGTCAGTTCTCAGTATGAGTGTCAGAGCAGATCATGGGCCTGCCGTAAGCTTTTAGTCTCAAAATGAGCCTTCCATGATTTATCACATGAAGGACTGCCATTTTAACTATAAGTGCTCACCCTGTTCTGGATCTTCTAAAAGACAAAAGAGATGGGAACACTGAGAAAAAAGAGCTACATACATCTCCAATTTATACGACCTTCTTCTTTTAAAAAAGAAGAGAGAAAGAAAAGAGGGAGGAAAAGGGGAGAGAGGAGAAAGGGACAGGAAGAGAGAGAATCTAATTTTTCTGAGAGAGAGAATCCAGTTTCCTTCTTTCTTTCCTCCTTGGCCCTAGTTATTTATGTCATAATCCTTCATGAGTGAATTTATACTGCTAATCTCTTTAAAACCAGTTATCTAAGAAAGTACTGAACTTACTTTCCTCCATACTTCTGAGCATCTTCATAAATTTTCCAGAGGAAAAAGAAATATTATTGGCCAGTAGGGGTAAAGAGTCATTTTCCTTCCTTCCTCAACCCTTCCCAACTTAAGAGAGTTCAGCATGAAATACCTATGTCTGCCCACACTCTACAGTTGTTGGCCCAGCTGAGTGCTAACCCCACAGAACAGCCCTCAGCAGTATCCTTCATTGGCCAAGAATCACAGTCTGTAGGTTGAGGGAGAAGTTAATCCTAAAACAGGGCAGTAAAATCTTGTCAGATCTTGGACTAACAAACATCACTGGTCCTTGAAACCAGCCCACAGCTGACTCAGCTTTTGAGCGTGAAAAGTGAGATGAAGAATTTGCCAGAATACTGGCCCTATGGCCTGTGCCTCAGAGTTGAACTTGAGGATACAAGAAAGTCTCTCTGGCTTTCCTGGGTGAGGTGGAGGGAGAGGAGCAGAGTCTACACTGGCTCCATTATCTTCAGGGCCAGGAATGAGCCTGGATGTGTAGAAGCTCCTTGGCCAAACTTTGGATGCCAGGAACGGGTGCGTCAGGGAGGGATCCAGTCTTCTATATGTTTGGTAATGTATATATTTAAGTCAAGAAGAGCTATAATTTTTCTTGAGGGTTTCTTATTTCAGTTTGTTTCACAATAAGCCGCATTCAAGTATCCATTAACATCTTATGTCACAATTAATGATTATCAGGGAGGTATAAGACCCCCCCTCTCACTCCCCTGTATGGATAAACAGTTTCAGATAAAATCATGTGGCACAGAAAATAATACCACAGAAGCTACCCATTTAAGTGTGCCTTTACCTGTAGGCTGGGCTCATTCAGCTGTTTGGAAGGGACTCTGAGAGTGATCAGATAAGAGAGATGAAGACAAATGCCCTTGCAGAAATACCACTGATCAGGATCAAAATGAAGAAGCCACTGGAGTGTTGCTACACACTCCACCCTCCCCGGGCCGAGTGACAGCCACTTCCATTTCCAACTCTTATCAGGAGAAGGGAAAAGGAAGCAGAAAGAGAGGTGCTTTAGAGCACTGTACGTGCTCTGAGATGACTATTACTTAATTTACCAAGTTGATTTCCATTAAAACTGCTAGAATTTAGACCTTTGTCTTGGTCACCCAACAAGGCACAGTTCCTCACCAGCACTGTGTCCCCTGAAGGAGCACCTAGCAGGCCCAGGCAGGGGCTGGCTCCTCAAGTATGGCCCTAGAAAAAGCATACGCTTGACCTTTGGTCTCTGAGGCCTGTGCATGTGCCCTCCCACACCATGTGGGCCAAGAGGCAGCTCAGAAAGCACAGTGGAATGCAGTCCTGGGAATGCTCCCTGCCCTGCCCCGCAGGCGCTGCCTGTGCTTGCCATTGGCCTCTCTGATTCCCTCTGAGATCATGCACATCTTTCAGGAGGACTCCAGCAAAGCTTTATTTCCTGATCTTTCTGGGGAGTATCTTTGTAAACTTCCCATATTTTCAAAGGCAAGGTTCATTTTTGCAGAGAAATGTGATGTTGTGATGATCCAGAAACAGACTGTCTCACCCACTTTGCTCTTTGTCTTTCTCCTTTTGTGTTTATCTTCCCCTTCATTACTCACATGCCCTGACTCTTTAGTGCCTGTCTCTGTGTCACGTACCTTCGCCTTCAACAGAGGGGACTCTCTGGCAGGCTCCCCAGGTAAACACGCATGGATGTCATGGGTCTCAGTAGATCCAGAGGTCTACTAAACAGGGTTTGCAGCAGGCCTGTGGGCTCTGCACTGTGCTACATATGACCTAGTCTCTTCCAGCAGCACTCCCATGACTAAGACATAGCACATCACGCAGGTAACTTTGGTCTGTACAACAGCCCAGGCATAACTGATTCAGTAGCATCACTTATGAATTTACCTTCCAGGATGTATTTGTGTGAACACATGGAAAAGTGGTGGTGTTGAGGGACAGTACAGGTTTGTCCTCTTTACTTATTTTACTGCAGAGTAGATGGCTAAGTATATCAAGAGAAAAGAAAGGGGCCAGCCAAATAGCTCAGTGGATTAAAGCACCTGCAAGCAGGCACAGGAGCCTGGGGTTCAATCCCCAGGCCTGCTGGGCTGGCCCCGCTCCCAGGCCATGCTGAGCCAGCAATGGCAATTGAGACTGGGAGTGGTGGCACACACCTCTAATCCAAGCTTTTGGGAGGCTGTAAACAGGTGGATCACTATGAGTCTGATCTAGTAGTGAGGCTCTGAACACCGAGTAGACCCTTCCCTAAAATACAAAAAAAAAGAAGAGCCGGGCGTGGTGGCGCAGGCCTGTAATCCCAGCACTCGGGAGGCTGAGGCAGGAGGATTGTTGTGAGTTCGAGACCAACCTGAGCTACAAAGTGAGCTTAAGGCCAGCCTGAACTGCATAGT
>PVKA01008883.1:0-70907 GCA_004027165.1 Ctenomys sociabilis
TGGGGTGGGGGTGGGGGTATGTGTCAGGAGGGTGTCAGGAGGGTGTCAGGGGTGTGTCAGGGTGTGTCAGGGGTGGGGGTATGTATCCGGAGGGTCCAGGGGTATGTTGGGGTGTGTCAGGGGTGGCGTTAAAGGTGACAGAGGAGGACGCCTTCCTTTCCCGAGCTAGCACTGGTAGAGGAGGCTCATGTGGTCTGAGGGCCCTGCATACTTTGTCTTCATGTAGTGAACTGAATATAGCTCAGCAAGTAAACAAGCTGGAAACCTGACTTCTCAGTCATTCTTCTCTCATTGCTGGGACAAATACCTGACAATCAAAATGAAGGAAGGAAAGGTTTGTTTAGCTCACAGTTACTGGAGGTTTCAGTCCATACTCAGCTGGCTCCAAGGCAGAGTGGCACAGGGCAGAGGGCAGCCTTTCATGGTGACAGCAAAAGGGAGTTAAAAAAAAAAAAAAAAAAAAAGAGGGGTAACAGCAGCAATGGCAGTCGGTCTCTCTCCCTTACGCTGCACTCGGGCTATCTGCCCCAGCTGGGTATCGTTCTCGCACTCTTAATTGCAGCCTGGATCATGAATTAATCTCAAACCCTAGAAGTCCCTGCCCCATGAGTGCGTGAGGCTTCGGGGGCCACTTAGACACAAACCCTAACTCTAACTTAGGGATGGACATTTCAGCAGCAGCTGGGCCTCACCCCATCGCAGCATCCAGCCTCAGCCACAGAGCAGACCTTGCAAATGAGCAAAAGCCACACTGTGACCAATCAAGCTCTTTCTCTCTTTCTATCAAAAGATTCAGTTTAATAAGTGCAGTCAGCTGTGGCTGCAGCCACGGCCCCAGTAAGGAGCATGGAATGAATGGCACATTCTTAGGCCCAGTGACTGTGGTCGTAGCATTTGGTACAGGCTCTGGGAGGGGGAGGGTGTCACTACCCCCACCACCCCATCACCCAACCCAGCCATCAGGTGGTGAGCTATGTGGTCTGATAGCACAGGAGCACCCTACACCATCCCCACTGCTGCTGTACCTATTTCCGTTTCCTGTCTAAAGTGGTTATTTACTCGATTAACTCCCAAGTTAAAATTGTCTAAAGTTTTTATTTTATCAATTGCAATACTTTAAATATTGTGTTCATTTCCAATATGCTAATTGAATTAATAATGCAATGGGCACCAGGCATGGTGATGGACTCCTGTAATCCCAGAACTCAGGAGGCTGAGGCAGTAGGATTCTTGTGAATTCGAGATCAGCCTGGGCTACAAAGTGAGTTCAACACCAGCCTGAACTGCATAGTGAAACCCTATCTCAAAAAGACTCAATAAATAAATAAATTAGGTGGTCATTTGTTCTTGTTCTGCATTTGTTTTTCCCTTCAGGGCACCCCACCACTTCGGGGATTTGGGCGGGACATCACCTCCACATCGAGGTTGGCACACCTGTGTCCCGTTCCCTTGCATGCCAATGAAAGTCAGCACACAGCACATCACTCTCAGGGACGACTGCCTGCACTTCACTGCATCGGCCAAGCTGGAGTGCTGTAAGTGCCAGGAGCTGCTGCAGCCTGTCTCCTCCACCCTTCTGGGAGAAGGTGTCCCCTGGAAGATGTCCACACATGGCCGAGAGGCCAGGGAGGCAGGAGAAGGGGCACCCTGGCAGCACGGCTTGTCCACCAGAGCAGCTCCTGCCTGAAGCCTGGCCCCTCTGCACCTCTCCCTGCCAGGAAGAAGCCATAATTAGTTCAGATGCTGGCCACATGAGTCAGCAGCAGAAGGGAAAGAATACAAACCTTGTTTTCATTGGTTTGCTTGTTTGTTTGTTTTAATGTGTATGGTACAGGGTCTCACTATGCGGCTCAGACTCCTTGCGATCCTCCTGTTTTCAGCCTCCCCAGTGCTGGGATCACAGGCGGGGATCGCCGCACCTAGACTCAGTGGCCGGCTCAGCACCCCTGGGGCACACCAGCGCAGCATGTGGTGCGGGGATTGTACCCCATCTCTGCGCTTGCCTACGCAGGTGCGTAGTGTGCCGAGCTGTCTCCCCTGCCCCAAACCTGTTTATAGCCATGTAAAGAATGGGACATTTTCTTCACAGAAAATTTTAATTCTGTGGTGTTGTCTGGGAACTTTTTGTTGGCTTATGTGGAAGTACTCAAATATCAACTTTCCCAAATCAGCTACAAGTACACTTGCTTGTGGACTGATCAGAAAGCAGCAGAAATGGGTCCCTCCCAAGGCAGCAGAGCACACACTGGGTCAGGCCTGCTGTCTTGGCCCTGTCTCTCAGGCTGGCTGCCTCTCCACAACCCAGCGCTCAGAAAGCAATCCTAACATATCCGCCACCTCCCAGGCTCTGCTGAGATTTGCTTAGAATAAACCTGGCATTTTCCCTAATTGCTACATCCTGTTAATAATTTTTCTTGAACCCCAAAATTCATACCACATCAAAAATGAAGTAACCCACAAGAAATAGGAACTTTGGGGTACTTGTAGTAACACAGTAAATGCTCCAAAGAGAAGCAGAAATTTAGCTTGATGTGATCATTGCTGTGCTACAGTGAGCCCTACTATGTGCTAGGGTGCATGCTAAATGCTTTAGTTCTAACACACCATGAGGCCACAGTGGCATCACTGGGCGACTCACCAGTGACCAAGGGGTAAGGTTATGAGCTGCAGCATCTCATGCAGAAGCCGCACCCACGTTCCTAACACTCCCTTTCTGCTGGAGGCTATAGGAGAAACACCTTTGCCAGTGGGAGGTGATTTGTGAGGCTCCCCACACTGCTGGCCTTAGACAAACAGGAGGCAATGTGGGAGGCAAAGCTGAGAATGTCTTCCAAGCTCCTCAGTCATTAACTACATTGCCCAAAGTGAGGAATTCAGAGCCCGGGCCCTCAGCAAGTGGCTGTTCTCTCACCCTACAGGCTGTGAACTCCCCCAGTGACTGTGCGGCACCTGCCTCAGGTCCCTTGCATTGGCTAATGGCCCCCACCAAAAAATAGCTGAACACATTTTTGTTGAATAATCAAAAGTGCCCTGAAGAGATCATATAGTAGTACATAGGAGACACCCCGGAAACCGGAGGACCAGAGAATGCAGCCTGGTGATTAAAGCTCGGGCATTGTGGGATTTGGATTTACTTATCAAGTATACAAGGCCAACGGAGGACATAAATTTTTTACTATAAGACTTATTTACTAAAAGAAAGAATAATGATGAATTTTTACATCACCCATAATCTTCCCTACGAGAAATAGCTGTAGTTAACACTTCTAATCATTTACATTCATGCATAAACACAACCATATATGGATACTTATCTGATGCAAGCACATGTATTCTTTACACTGTAACAGGAGCATTCATGTGTTTCTCAAGTTACTGAACACACGGTTTTAGAAACAGCACCAAATTCTATTACGCAGATGCTTCAGGAGTCATTCAATCTCGCAGTGACAGCATCAGGCAACAAACGCGGACTGAATAGCTGGAGACAACGGCCCAGTGCCAAGCTCCAGAGAAAGATGAGCACTGTAGACACACAGAGGCTTATGGTCTCTTCCTGATGAATGTTGAGGTGGTTTTCAGGCTTTTGCTAGCACACAACATGCACACAATGAAATAAAGGTGCAGGAGACAGCACTCTTTTCTTTTGTCCTAGTCTGGTCTTCTAAAGTCTGCTTTTCAAAGCAACTGGTTTTGACCCACTGTGTTGCCCTGTGACCCACTGAGTAAGGATCTGCCACCCAGCGTGACAGAGCCACAGCTTGTCTCTGCAGCTGACCAGCACACCGGCCCCTGCTAGGCCCTGAGCTGTTTTCAGCTGGAGGTAGAGCAAGGAGTGTCCTAGAAATCACCAAGGGCCCCAGCCAGACCCTAGACGAGCTCTCTGTGACTGTGGCTGTCACCCAGAGCAGCCAGCAGAAGCGCTCACTGCCACATAGCTCAGGGTTTTGGGGACCTTGGGATGAACTACAGGGAGGACTCTGTAGGGCCAGGGTCCTGTGTGCAGGGCAAGGTCACCCAGAGTGTCCCTCGACTGATCGAGGCTAACAGGAGCCATCACTAAAGCATCCGAGTATCTGCAGGGAGAGACTGGAGCGTCCGGAGCGCTTCACTTCCTTCCTCTCCATTGACCTTCTCATCTTTGGAATGAAGAGTTTTTCAGCACAAGCATTATCAAAGGAGGGAAAATGACAGTTTTCTGCCTGGAAATCCAGTAGAGGGAGAGCCCTGGAAAACCACAGAGACACCAAGTCATCTGCCTTTTGATTTCCTGCAGCCCTGCAGTGAGGGTAAATGGGCTGTGATTTGCAGCAGCAGCCTCTTCTCCAGTGTGGTGGGATGCAGTGGGCTGGTTGAACCCAGCCAGCAGGAAGGGTACCCCAAGGGATGAAGAGAGGCAAGGGTCACCGGGGGCTAGCTAGCTTCGTACTGCAGGGAGAGCAATTTGGTAGGGCTGGGAAAGTAACCCCACCCTCGAGGTGTTCTCAGAGCCTGAGGGGCCTGGGTTTGACCTCCAGAGCCACCAGGTGATATTCTACAGCAGAAAGAAAAAATAAAATGAGTATAGTCTCTAAAGTCAGACAGACATCTGCAGTGACCACCCTGATGCGCCTAAACTGCCCCAGTTTTAGCACTGAAATCCTTCTTCCCAGAAAACCCCTCAGTCCTGAGCAAACAGCCCCTCACATCACTCTTAGCCAATGAGTTTGCAGCATCCAGAATAGCCAGACTTTTGGCGACTGGTCAGCACCGTGATGAGAACACCGGGACTTAGCACGACCAAGTAACTGCTCCACACCTGGAGAGCCAGTCCCCTCGCCTATGAGGGACAGTAATGGTGCGACTTTCCACCAAAGGAGACCAGAGATGCTTTCTGTCCGCTTCTGGTACAGACGTGGGGCTCATCTCAGGCCAATTCTGAACAGCAAGGTACCCCAATAAGAAGGCCGGGAGCAGGTTTGCAGTACTTGAATCCTCACCTTCTGAGAGGTCATTTGCGGCCTGAGAAGTGTAGATAATACGGACAACGTAATGGCCGGGTAGGCAGCATGCTTTCAAAAACAGGCAAAAGACAGTGTTGTTTTGTTTTGTTTTGTTTTTTAGTTTTATTGAGAAACAAATAGCAATAAGGTAGTTTCAAAACTGATTAATAGAACAGTTTCAATAATTAATACATTGCATATTGTTCTCTTCGTACTGGTAGATAGCAATGTGTAATACTGGGGTCACGCTTGGAGTGCCTGTCATTCTGGTCTTCTAAATACGCACTGCTTGTCATGACATGCCAATTACGGCCTTACTGTCTCTCAAGTAAATATTTGTTTTAAAAAAGGGCAATAAATGAAAACAAGAGACAAGGAAAAAAGTCATAGGTCTGTCCTGCTACAGTGCTATATATGGTTAGATTCCTAAATTTCTGTGTAAAAATATGTAATTGTCTATTCCTAATTTTTTAAATATTTTTTCTGCTTTTTCTTCATATTCTGTAGGAATTTAAAGTATAACATATTAATACTTGATGGAGAAGTTTTTTTAAAAAGTAAGTTTATTATAATTTTGCATATGTGTCCTAAAATATTAGTGACAAATATGCAAGCTATCAAGTTTGTTTTGTCTTAAAAACAAAAAAGAAATTAGAGCAGCACCTGTCAAGCTGAAGACCCCAGCATCCTCGCCCGCAGAGGCAGCAGCCACAGCTCGCACTCCCTGTCCCTTATCCTCCCTCTCACCTTGGAGAGCATCCCTGAGGCACTCAGGCCCACAGCTGGCCACACTTACTTGTTTCATGCATTGCATGTGAGGTGACGCCCAGGTTTGCTGCTTGTGCAGCAGCAAGCTACAGGCATTTCTGGAAAACAACCACAAAGGCTGCTTACGACAGACCCCTGTCTCCTTACACAGTGAGATTTGGGCAGGGACCAGAGACGTTCCTTCAAGGATAACTCTCTTAAGGTGCTGAGCTCCACCTTTCTAAAGCTGGGTTTGAGAGAGACACTTTTAGCACAATGATAGGAGAAGCTGAGCGCGGATCCGTGAATGGAAACGTAAGCCATTGCAGCCTGTGGCTAGGGGAGCAGTCTCAAGCATTTGGGAAGGCGAGAACAAACCCCACCAGCAACTGAGATGGCCCATGGATTTTCCACAATAGTTAGGGACGAATTAAGATTTTTGGAGAATGTCTGTAGAAGAAATAAGAAGAACAGCAAAAACCTTTTAATACAACTGAGAATGTGTAGGACAAAATAAAACTTCATGACCAAAAAGTTCCCAGCTACAAAACTTAAGTAAAAAGAAATCCTATTTTGTACCCAGTCCTATGCACCCAGAATGGAAACAGCTGCACTCTTCACATGAAGCTCTCGCAGTGGTATTGGAATCCACCGTACGTCTGAAAGGATAAGAGCCTTTACAGGGATTAAAAACGGCTGGGCTTTGAACGTAAGCCTGTCTGTCCACGCAGTATGTATATAATTCAAATCAATTAAGATTAGTGCTTTGCAAAAATTGATTTGCATAAGGCTTTTATTTTTAAAAAATCAAGTATGAGGATTTATCTCGACTTCCTTGCTAACTTTCCTCCAAGGCCCCCTCATCCCGTGGCCCACCCTCTGGCTGTGAGTATTCGCTCAGAGCAGGTAAACAGAATTTTCTTAAAGGTCAGAAGCCATAGCAGGAGGAAGCAGCAGATGTTTACCACCTGGACAGGGGATGCTCACTCCAGGAAGAGTGAACCAGCAGCCCTTCTCTAGGCCTCCTCCTCTCAGTTCCTGACTCCTAAGAAACAAGGATAATGATAGAGTATTTCTAATGTGCTCTAAAAATAAGTTAAAGAATGAGAGAAATATTTTGCCAGCTGTTCCAGGGGACTAATGCCTAGAGTAGATAAAGAACTCAAAAAAACTAGACCTTCCAAAATAAAACAAATAAAAATGTGTGACTGAAATGAATGCACACTTCTCAGAAGAAGAAAGGCAAAAAATACATTTTTTAAAGGCGTTCTACCTCTCTTGCCATTACAGAAATGCAACTTAAAACAACACTGAGATTCCACCTCAGAAAGAATCACCACCATCAAGAAAGCAGTAATAACAAATGCTGGTGAGGTACTGGGGTACGGAGGCCTTCTACACTCTGGATGGGAAATCAGTATGGAGATTCCTCAAAAATTTGAACTAGACATTTCATTTGACCTGAGTGTTTCATTTGTAGGTATCCTTTCTAAAAAGAGCTAAAAACATTGTCTTCTAGTGAAGGAAGCATATCTGTAGCAGCACAAGGCATAAGAGTTAAATCTCGGATGCAGCTGGTATGGTCATCAGCCAATGAGGAATAAAGAAAATAGAGTATATAGACATGACAGAGTACTATTCTATCATAAAGAAGGATACACTTGAGTCATTCGTAGGAAAATGGATGCAACCTGAGACCACAATGTCAAACAAAGTACATCAGATACACACTTAAGTATCTCGTGGTTTCTCTTATGAGAAACTCAAAGTATAAAGAACAAAATAAGAGGCACATATGTACGTGCCCCAGCTCATAGAGACCATTTTGTATCTGTATATACAAAAATAGTATAGATATACAGCTACTTTCTCTTAATTCAATGGGAAGAAAGATTTGTACTAATAGTGTGTACACAGGATATCATGTCTGCATCTTGTACTATGAATAACCACTACAAAGACAACAATCTGCAATATATTAATTATTGAAACTGTCCTATTAATTAGTTTTGAAACTGTCTCATTGCTTTTTGCTTCTCAATAAAATTAATAAAAATAAAAAAAGAAGATCCTCAGTGGCTCAGAGATATTTATACAATAGCAAAGGAAATGCATCAAGATGATGTTTCTTAATGACACGTCTTATGTCATAGACTTGGCATTGTCTACTATTGTCTGTCATAAAGACACAACTGGCAATAAAATGTTTTGTCTAAATTCTAAATGCAATGTTGCACCTTTCTGTTCGTGTTCCTATCTTTGTAAAGACTAATATTGTCTTAGTGAAAAGAACTTTTGCTTATATGAGCTTCCGTATTCTTATACACAAAATAGAAACAGAAATTCCTCCAATGTGTATCATGGGTTTGTGGCAAGAGCTCAAAGGGAGACTGTGCACTAAAGACCTGAACCCAAGTAAGTTGGCCAACAAGGCCTGCCATGCCCCATGTAGGCTTCCCATCCTCCCTGCAGAAGAGGTGAATCCTGTGACTCTGAGCCCACGTGGAGAGAGTCGGAAGGACGTCTAGTATGTGAGGTCCCCTATAAAACTTTAAATGTCTGAAATCTCTGTACCAAGAAAAATGTAAGAACCACAGGACCCAAGAAAAAAGAAAAAAGCAGATAAGCCTTAGAGGGTGAGAAAAGAATGGGGAGTAAAAAAAGGTAGGGTCATCAAGCCTCAGGGGAAAGAATGCAGGTCCCAGGGGAGTGTCACGCTGTGCTCCAACCTAGCCACACACTGGGTTCCTGGGTCCCCGAGACCCACAGCTCTGTTCCTGAACGATGTTTCAAGGAGTCTTCAGGAAAATTCATCAGGCTGAATTTGTTCTTTGTGCATACAGCAGTACTTCCCGTCTCCCTCAGATGCAACTGATTGGGCCAGGAACTGTCAAGTGAAGAACCTTTATGGCAGAGAATGACAGTGGGGATTTTTCCCATTTAGTTAATGAACATGTACTGAGCCCCTTTACTGTCCTGGATATCACTCAGGGTCCTTCAGTGGGGAAGGTTGTGAGCTCTGTGTCACTGTTTTGTCCTTGTGACTGAGTGAAACTCCTGGGTGTGAGTTCCCAATGAGGCCCATTTGCACCTCGCATAAGTGCTTGAGTGAGTCGAGGGTTGGGAGGAAGGAGGGTTGGGAGGAAGGGAGGGTCAGGCCATTACTGTGAGGCCAACTATGAGCCCACGAGCTCCCCTGGAGAGTGAGAAGAGAAGCAGGAAATGGGTCGTCCCTAGGAGGTCTGCGGAAAGCAGTGGGGAGGCAGACAGCAGTATTCACTGTCTACATATTCATCGACTGCAAATGGGAGCAGCATGCTGCTGCTTATTAAAACTAACTGAAAACTCTCAAGAAAGATTTCTAGTCTTAGCATCATCAAAACATACATTTCCAACAAAAATTAAAATCAAATGGAAAGGAACAATACTAGCAGCAAACACTTGACGTTGTCTATAATTCTGGCCAACATTTGAACTCAAATGTATAGAACTTAAAGCCAAATGCAACATCTTTAAAAACGCAGCACACACCAAGGAAAAGTGCTCCCTACTCAGCAGTGAAATCGATACCACATATACCTTTTTGACATTATGCACTGCAAAAACCAGCTTTCTTCCCAACAGTTTTGTGTCCGCATTTAAATGATTGTAATGATTGCATCTTCAATCTGAGCCAAAAGTATGTTTTTTCCCAATTTAGTCTTTGAGAAACCTTGATTTCACATTATTGCCACTTGTTTCACATAAACAAATCTAAACTTAAAATAACTACTTAAAAGAACAACCTGTTTGGAAAGGGGAGTATGTCATTTCCAAACACACAACAGCTGCGTTTTCTGGCCTTAATGAGTCAGAAAAACAAAATTATACTGGTAACTTCAGAAATTTTACTTAAAACTAAGGCTCCAGTATAGAACTTAAAGTCAAATGTTAGAGAATTCTAGGCATCAAACACATTAGACTTAAAATCTGATATTTCACTTCCTTTTGACAGTACAGTAGGGAAAAAATGGATATTCTTGAGACAAAACTGAAGGTGATTTAGTCAAAATTCATATCCAATGGGCTGGCCAGATAACTCAGTGGACTAACACACCTGCTTAGGCAGAGTGCAGTGGCTAGGGTCAATCCCTGGCATGCCATGTTGGCCCCAGCCCTGGGCCACACTGAGACGACGATTGAGACTGGGCTTAGCTCATGTAATCCCAGCACCTGGGAGGCTGAAAACAGGAGAATCACTGAGTCCAATCTATGTAGTGAGACCCTGTAGACCCTTCCCTAAATACAGTACAAAAGGAAACAAGAATTCAGACCCACATCACCAGCCCCATATCTATGTATGGAGCCCCTGACCTGCTGTTCGTTCTGCACATGGCATCCTTTCAGGCCCCCTTGAGGAGACAACACCGCCCAAGCCTAATCATTCCTGACTTCTACATAATCTCTATAGCACAAAAGTTGGGAGGAACCCAGAAACACCCTGAGTGGAGGTCTGATCTCGGAGGAAGTGCTGGCTTGTACTCACTGAGAAGTGACAGCCACGCCATTGAATATGCAGGGCTGGTAGACACCTTTGGCTACGCAGCGCACCACTTCCAAAAGTGGAAGGAAGATGGTAATATTTTTAGCTTATAAATCTTTTGCTCCAATAAAAAACAGAAACTGTTTTGTCTATTTGGATTTTTAGTAATTTAGAGAAGTATTCAAGGGGCCAGGAAGATGGCTCAGTGGAATAAGTGCTTCCCTGGCAAGTGCAAGGGCCTGAGTTCAATCCCCAGTTCCACCAAAAAAACAAAGAGAGAGAGAGAGAGACAGAGAAGTGTTCAGTTCAAAAGAATAAAGTTTAGCTTTGAATTCCAGAAAATCCAAGAACTGAGCCAAATCATTCAGGGTTTTGGGTTGCACTTGGGAACTGAAACTTGCTTAAGCAAAACAATAATGTCATGGTTCATATAACTAAAAAGTACAGAAATAGTGTGGTGTAGGCACGACTTGTCTTTAACCTAGCTTTTTCCATGTACTGGCAAGGCCACCAGCACTTCCAGGCTTACTTTGCCCTGCCTAATGGCCATAGCAGAAGAGAAGGTGTCTGGCCTAATGCCTCCACCAAAGGGCATGGGGCAGAACTTCACTGGACCCATTCACAATTGAACTGAGTGCCACGACTGCCAGGTGCTGAATCAGCTGTTTCTCACATAGGCTCAGAGTGGAGGGTGGACAGTGCTTCAAGGGGAACTGAGGTGCAGCTATCAGAGATGTACTCTGCATGACGTGTCCTCCTTTTATCGCAGGTTGTGGCATTGAACTTTTGTGTTCACAATTAGCATAACATCATAGAAATTCGTAAGTTGCTCCTCTCAGAACTGTCTCCTTGTTCTCAAAAAACTAGGATCAATACAGTTGAAGAAATACTTAGTATTTTCAAGCAATAGATACCCACCTATAAGCACTTGCATTGCCAAGCTCTAAATGATTCCCTACATCTGTGATCCCCTAAGTGAAAAGCCTCAACCACTCCCTAACTGAAGACCAAACAAGACCATCAGGCTAAAATGTCTCTGGGAAGATGGGGTCAATGCTTGGAGATCCCTCGTCAGAGCCTGATTCTGGCATATCCCTCTTTATGTCTTTAACTAGGAATTTGAGACTTTATGAAAACAGAAAAGAAATAGCAATAGAAAAGAAACACAAATAGGTACCCGATAAGGGCCAGTCCGGCCAATCTAGCCACCGTGTCCCGTGTACTGAGGTTCTTGAAGTCAAGCTATGCTTGTCAAGCCCATTTGTTTCAAGTCAATTGGCCTGGAGCTGCCTACTGAGTTAGCGAAGCACATTTCCAGGGTGTCTGGGCAGGTCATAAAGGCATCGCCTTAGTGTCATATCTGGCCCTGGCCCCTCCTTCTGGCACTGCTCCCTGCTCGGCTTCCCAGTCACTGTGAGCTGAGCTTCTTTGTTCCACCTAAACTGTGAGCCAAATCAAACCTTTCCTTTTGTGTCCCAGGGACAGAACAGCTCGTACCATATGCAGCTTAACAGCAGACTCAAGGCCGACTGCATTTTTCCTAAACACCCATCCAGGGGAGGACACCAGCAGCAGATGATTCCAGAACAGAAGTGATTATGATATAGTTCCAGTTCCATGGGACAACTGGATTACTACCCAAGAAGGCAAGGTGAACTTGGCACAGTGGAAACTGGAATTTCAGCTATCACCTCATTTTCAGCTATCACCTCATCTCATAAGCACCTGCTGGCATGCCCTTTGTCATAGGAAGTGCCAGGCTGAGTGTGCACGACAATGTTGTGAAGCCTGTGAAGATTAAATGGTTTATTGCTGGTCAAAGACAAGTGGGCCCCAGGGTGAGATTTTGAAAGCAGATCTGCTGATTTAAAGAGCCAAATCTTCTCCCTGGGACCTGTGACTCTTTCCTGGCCATCCTGTGGCTGGCTCCTTGCTACTTTACACATCTCTCAGATACCCGTCCTCTTTCCACTGCCTTCCCAAGCTCCAGATGTCCTCTTCTCCTCAATTCCCTTTCATGGGCTGTGCCTTGTACATGCAATGACAACTTTGTACTGAACTCATCTCCTCACTCTATGCCCCATCCCTGGACATAGTTTTCTCCTAGAATGTGTGAGCTGAGCATTTTCTACTGCTCATTTTTATCTGGAGAAAAGCTTTCCAGATTCCAGTATTCCCCATTCTACTCCGCTTTGCTGATGGTAACAAAATTGACCTTTGCCAGTTCCAAGCTAGTCACTGTCATCTTCTGTTGCCTAATGGATATGTTTGTCAACAGGGGGAAGAAAGGCTATTAGGCTTTCTCCTAGCAAAAATAAGCTTCAACTGGAGGCATTTGATCCACAAATTCTTACGAGTGAGTGCAATGTAAAAAAAGATGAGCTTGTGACCTATATACTTTAAAAGCATATTCTGTTACTGAGGACCACTGCAGCTGCTCCAGAAAGCAGCTTGGCCACAGAAATAAATGTGATTCAGGAATAGATTTTAATGGTTCAGGCTTTCTTCTGAGGCTCTATAGAAACAAAAGCTGCAGCTCTGAGGGGAGTAGGTATGTTTGCAATGGCACAGAGGAACTTGGCAGGAAGTTAGAGCTTCTTCTATGGAATGGGAGTTGGATAAATCATGGTACATGCAAGCTAAAATGCAATCTTTTAAAAGAGAAATCTGGGTCAATAGCCACTGACCTGCAGGGAATTCCGGCCCCTTAGAGCAGCCCTGCACTGCAGGCACCATGCACACGGCCGGTAAGCACGAGTGGTGGGCTACTTTCACACGTTCCTTGCTGAGTCCTACCCTGCCCCGGCTCTGCCTGGACCAGAACCCTTGAGTCACCTCCTCACTTGAAAGCTTTACTGCTCAGCTCTGTGGCCCTTGGTACTAGGTCACCCTAACCTCCATGGCTCAGGGTCCCCCAGTAAACTCTAAGTGCAGCCCTTACAAAGATTCCATTGCTCAGATGCCTCAGAAGCTGCAGGAAGGTCCACAGAGTCTGTCTAAAAGGAGACAATGGCCAGAACTACAGATGTGACTACAGGTGCAAATGTGCACATTTAGATGACTATGCAAACGTGAAGTAAGTTGTGTTTTTCAGCATGTAGTTTTTAGTGGCAACTTCAAATGGCGAGAGGGGAATACAGACGTGGTGAGATATGTTTGTTAATTAGTTAGTTATTTAAAATTCAGAAGCCCTTGTTTTATCTTGAAAAGAAAGTTGCCACATATAGCTTGGAGGATAATTTTAGAAAGAGGCTAAAACCAAAATTTTAAGAAAAAAAAGTGATATTAATGTACTCATAAAGGAAAATAAACACAATTGAAAAAACTCACTTGTTCAACATTGGGGATACCGTTCACTTACAGAAGTGGCATCACCTCCCCCATCCTCAGACCCCTCAGGAATCCACTGAAATCAGGCCCACTCAAGTCTGATACAAGCCCCTCACATGAGCAAGAGTGATTGTGGAGCAGGGCCCAGGGAATCTGTAAGCCACGTGACCAGGCTGTCACCAGGAAGAGAGGGCACAAGGAAACTGGAAGGAACAGCACAGGCCTCTCCTAGCTTGGATTTCACTAGCAGATCTCGACAGGTTTTTCTCTGAGGGAGACATGATGGATATCCCCATTCACAGCCTCCTCCTCCCCGCACACCACAGCTTGACAAAGCCCAGCAGGGTAACAGTCCATAATCGCCTTTTGGTAATAACGATCAGCACATTAGGACTGGTAGGAGCTCTCAGAGGATTTCAGAGCACCTAAGATAAGCCCTCGGGTTATAAGCGATTCCCCAAGAAGTGCTTGTAACAATGGCCTTTCATTTCCAATCAAGAAAGCACAGCTCAAACGCAAGAAAAACTGACAACACATGAATCCAGGAATTGAACCACTATAATTTGCATTGGAAAAAGTCTTCATAGGCGTTGTTGCTTCATTACACCTCACTGCTCAAGCCTCACCCCAACGCAACAGCGCTCCAGGCTATCCCCACTCCACACCGGAGAGCGCCGCGCCGAGGTCTGGCTCTGAGAGGAGTCCTGCGCGTGCTTGTTAGAAAGAGAGTAGCACGATGTGACTCACATTCTAGAAGTTCAGGTTAGCTGCAGCAAAGGACTTCACGCGTGCCCCGCCGCGCCCGCCACCCCCGCCGCGCCCGCCACTCCCGCCACTGCACACAACAGTCCACGGAGGGCCTTGAGCACCCTTCACCTGACCTCGGCCTTGCGCAGCTCTTCTCAGCTCAGATTCTCGTTTCAGCTTCTGCCAGCTTTGAGCCTCCAGCATCACGGCCGCAAGGGGATGGATTACCACGTGCCTGTTGATCTGTCCATTGCCTCCACTTCCAGCCCCCTGGAGCAGAGAGCTCGGGGCTGGCCTCGTCGTCGGCCTCAGTGCCCACCACGGTCCTTGCTAGAAGTCCCAACCAGCCCAAGCCCAGACATCCCCAAAGCAGGTGCTCGGAAGTGCTGAATTACGGAGAGTGAAAACAGGAAGGAAAGAAATAAAAAATACTTGAAAGAGCAGGACTACAAGAATTCAAACCAGAGATGAAGAGAAGTAAACCAAACTTGGAAACTGAACACTGTATGAAAACATGCTGAGTTGACAACTCTGTGCTAAAAGATGAATTATGCAGTGTTTACTAAACTTCCGCAAATATATGCCCTGCACACAACTAGAATAAAACACGTAAATTCAACTTTGGTACTCATTTTAATTCCTCCATACTGGGAAACTTACTGAAAAATATCATTAGCCATGGATGCTTTGAAAGGATTATTCCAAAATATTCTCCTTACGTTTTGCTTGTCTCTATTAGAAGGAACAGTTTCTGATTTCAGAGCTTTTACGATCATTGTAGAAAATTCTGCTCAATACAATTGCTCCGAGTTCACACTCAAAGCACAGAATTTATGAGTCAAAGCAACCTCTGTTTTATGGGGTCGCTTTTTTTTCTTTTAGCTCAAATTGTATCTTAAAAGGCACCGTAGCTTGGTGGGTGCTGTGCTTGGTGGTGATAAAGTCACCAATAGCTTCTTTGCAGCAGGCCCCACACTTTTATGGGACTTTCTTGGGCCCTGTTTACATTTATGAGCCTTGTTTGTATGCATTTCAGTACACTGTCTCTCATATTGGTTTTTTTTTGGGGGGGTGGGGACTGGGGATTGAACTCAGGCCCTTGTGCTTGCCAAGGAAGTGCTTATTCTACTGAGCCATCTCCCCAGCCCCTCTCATATTGTTTTCATAGCTTGCCCTATGTGATCTTTCTATCCACTGCTTCTCAGATCAAGGAAACATCAGAGGTTAGTGCTTCACTCCCTAACGTTCTCTCTCCATTCTTCTCTGCTGCTGCCTGTGACCCAGCAGTTCCCTCCCTGTCCATCCTCTTTCCCTCTTTCCCTTCCTTACTCCTTCCCTTACCTTACCCAAGGACTATAAGGAATCCAGACTGAGTGCTACCTGGAAGATCCTCCCACCAGCAAAGTCATGACAGGACAGCAAGATGTCACTTGCTCCCTTGCCATCAGACAGCAGTCTAGGTTTGGTCAGGGACTCTGCTCAGAGAGAGCTAATTAGTAGTTTCATGGCCTCCTATTTGCAAAGCCTGAGAAAAACTATCTCTTAAAGTGGCTAATTCACTACAGCACTCAAAAATTCCTTGACAGGACTCCGTTAGCCTGTAAATCATGTGATGACACAGGACTAGGCCTGTTTCTACTCAAGCATCTAAGCACACACCAGCCATCAGCATCACACATTCCTTCTTTTGCTTTCTTTAGCTCTTAGCTTTGTAGTTACCAAAGGTGTGTAGCTCTCCACCTGAGAAAGACAAAGTTGGGCAGCACTAACAACATGTTTAATTTGGGGGAGGGTGTGATGGACGTGGCTCATCGTAACGATTACCTTCCTCCCTCAGGACACTGGGCTCAATGGCTAGGTGGCCCCGAAGCCCATGCATTGGATCTCTAACCCCCCAATGCAATCGTACTGGGATGTATGGCCTTTGCCAGGACCGCCAGGATAGGGCTAATATGCTTAGAAGAAGAGCATGCTCCTAGCTACCTATCTATCCATCTATGCCCGCTTCTTTCCTCTTCACTATTTCAGAAAACCAAGGGAAGCCTACGTAAGGACCCAGTAATAAGGCAGCCATCTACAGTAGAACTACAAGACAGAAACGCTTGTTTAAGCCCCCAGCCTGATATTTGGCTACAACAACCCAGCTGACTGAGCCACTCATAACAAATGTAATCATCATAAAAGTCAAAATTAAATAAACTGTAAACATAGTAGCACACCTAGAGTCATCCTGCACTTGTTTCCCTGTACGCAGAAGTAGCCACATGATGTTTACCACTAGTGACTTGGAACGAAATGGGCTGCAGGAAGACGACCATCTGTTGGTTGGATTTGATAAGTGGAATTAAGATAGAAAGCAGCAAATTTATCATCAGTGCAACTTAAATGTATGTAACAGAAAGTAAATGGTCTTCATTTGGGCAAATGAACACAATATTCTCAAAGGACAGAGCATAAATTAATGCTTGATCCATAAGGATATAAGGTGGCTTTTCCATTTGGGTAAGCTTGTCTCTGGCAGGTGCAGCCAGAGCTGGATGTGCACGCTTCTGTGACTTGGACATGAGTTGTTCTGTCCCTCCACTTCCGTGCTTTATCAGTGGTAAGAAGCAGCAGACACTATAAAAGCATTCAAGGTGCGGTGGGTTAGGCAGTCTTTAGTCTCGTGTTTGCTCTGTGCAGGCCATGGCAGCATTTTGCTTCTGGAGCTTCCAGCTGATGGTGGCGTTACAGGATTCTTTGGTTCTTCCATGGCAGGAGGAAAGCCCCTCCTGGCTCCTGAGGGCTCTTTAAATGATTGACAGTGGTCCTGCTGCAGAGGCAGAACCCAGAAGCACTAGGAACCAACAGAAAACAGCTGCTCTGCTGAGCCACCCAACATGGAGCTCTCAGAAGCAGAGCACAACTGGGCCCTCTTTCACCTCACTCTTCACATCTTCCTTGTCCAGTCTTCACACTGGTGCTCAGGGCCATCTTTAAAGACGTCATTCTTCATTTTGAAACCTTTATCCCTCTCCTAGAGACTCAGGCATGGGCAGGGCACTCTTTGCACACGTGCAGACTCAGGCCTCCAGTTCAGTTGCACGGTTTCTTTCTCAGTCCATCTACCACAGCCACTTTTGGGCTGTTCAAACAGGACAAAGCCCGCTCCACCTGCAGTATCTGGACAATCAGCTGCACCCTGAAGCGCAAGCTTCCTTAGCTTTTCTTTCACTTTCTCTTCTACCTTCCGAGCCCCTTTGTGACATGCAACACAGTGGAGGTGAAGTTTGCTCTGGACCAATTTGTGAGGGTCTGAAGCAGAGACCTGAGATTCTCACACTCGCAACTCCCCTCTGTGCACACTGCAGGGGCTTGATGAACTTAGAGAATTACCAAGTGTATGAGTAAGTTTTTAACAATCATTTATTTCTGAATCAGATAGCATTTTATGCAAATAGGATTTTTTTTAAGAAGAAAATATTGCTTTGATTGTAATAGTAATAAAAGTTTCAGAAAATAAAAGTTTGTAGAAAATCATAACCGCTTTCAGTTGCCTCAGTAGAAAGAGCCGGGACAAAAGTAACAGCGCGCAGAGTGAAGCTGTGCCACAACCCGAATGGCATGTCCGCTGTGTTGGAAAGCGGCACGCTGTGGACATGTCCTGAGCCTGGCAGCTTCTTCCATCCCTGGCCACATCTGTGACAGCTCCGATTAGCTGGATCATCTTCCATCTGCATCAGGTTATGGAGGACATTACAGCTTGTATGTTTGTCGGCCATAAAAATCCTATTGAAGAAACAAAGACCACATCCAGCGACATCTTAGGAAATGTTTCCAGCGTGTTGGCAAGAGGAGAGACCAGCAGTGGCTGCTGGTTCCTGTGGTATAAATGCTCCACCATGACCTGTGTTGAGCTGTTTAATACCTATCTTATAAAACTTCCCTCAAACTCACAGTTGGCCTTTAGAGAATTTATTGTGTATCTCTGTCATACCTCTGGCTGCATAATTTCACAAAATATTTTATGTATTTTCAGCTATATAGAATATAGAATAAATTAGTTAAATTCACTTTTTTTTTTTTTCTTCAGAACCAGGGATTGAACTCAGGCCCTTGTACTCTCCAGGGAAGTGCTTATTCCACTGAGCCATCTCCCCAGCCCAAATTCACTTTCAAAATACATGTTCTGTGCAATATAATGTGTAAGAAAAGAAGAACATTAACCCGCAGGCACAATGAGTTATGTCACTTATCCGTGGTAAGGTCCTCTTTCTAATCATCTGATATCTTCACCCTGTTCCCACGCACTGTCTGCCCTGAAGCCACATCTGTCCCTATTTCCTTTAAGCTCTTAGTAAACAGGTAGAGAGCGGTGAGCGTTGCACTAACACTTCTGTCCTCGTGACTGAACAGCTGTCCCCACACTGCAGTGCCTCCCAGCACCGTCCGCTGGAGTTCACCCATCTCAGCATCCGTGTCTGTGTCCCACGCTCCCTGCCGGGCTGACAGCCCGGTGACTCAGACAGACCTCAGCCCTAGCTTCAGAGCACTGCCAGTCTGGACAAAGGGAGAAGAGCAATTCCAGGGAGAAGTTCCTGGGCCAACAGGGAACTAGAAGATGCACAGAACGTATATAACAGTGGCAACGCTAGAACTGGGAATCAGTGTGGAAATAAAAACCTTGCTTGACCCAGCCACCCCCCCCATGTCTGCCTGAGAGAGTCACAGACGCAATGCTGCAGTGACCCACACACACCCACATTTGTAGCAGCACAGCTCTTAGCAGCTCTGCTTTGGGAGCAGCTGCATGCCCACCACAGATGAGTGGACAGAGAAACATGGCATTTGCATGCAATGGGGTGCTGCTCTGCTATGAAGATGGAAAACATGAGCCATTTGTAGGAAAATGAGTGGCCTTGATACCATAGTGTTACGTGAAATAAGTCAGACACATGAGCTGAAAAGTTGTACAGGGTCTTTTATATGAGAAATGCAAGGTATAAGTGAAGAGCACCATAAAAGATGCATAGCAGGAAGCAAGGAGAGAGATATTTGTCAAGTGGGAAGAGGCCCAAGAGATGGTGGAAGAGGAAGGTAGGGAGGGCACAGGGGAAGGGATGAGGGGTGTTCTGTGCATGCACCAGCTCCACACGAAGCGAGGAGCATAGTCGCTGTGTGCAGCACATGTGGGGGATTGCAGATAGGGGGAAAAGAGAGGGAAGGGCAGGGAAAGGACACTCACAGGGTTGTGCCCTCGTGTGAGCTGCCCAGGAGGAAGGAACAATATGGCCTAAAGATGTGGACTAACAAACAAATAAAAATAAAGAGGAGTGGATGGGCAAAAAAAATAAAATAAAGAATAGACTTGGAGAGTGGACAGCTGTTGGCCACAGGGCAAAGGCGAGGACAGACAGTGCCAGAAGAAAGAGTGGAAGCTTCGGTGCAAACCTGGCCTGCAACGCAGAGGTGCTGGAGGGGCTCTGCAGGGTTCAAGCACCACGCAAGGCTGCTTGGGCAGGTGACCGTGGGGCCCCAGGTGAGCAGGAACGGAGAAGCCACAGGGCTACAGTGACTTCAGCCTGGCCAAGGTGCCCCTGCCACTCTGTCCCCAGTTTTCTGACCATCCTGGTTCTTTGAAGTTGCCAAGTGACTTTGTTTCATATTGAAGACTGTCTCTGTTACTTTTTTCTTGCTGCTAGGATGAAACGCCCAACACCCACAATTAAGGAAGGAAAAGTTCATTTGTTCAGTTTGTGGAGGCTTCAGTCCATACTCAGCTGGCTCCAAGGCAAATGGCAGCAGTTTGTGGAGGCAGAAAACAGCAAAGAGCAAAGGGGAGGAGCCGCTGGCCGAGGCAGCCAGCAAGCTGTGTTCAGGCTCTCTGCCAGGGCGGGCACAGCGCTCACACCCATAGACCCAGCATTGGATCATGAATTAATCACCAACTCTGCCCCATGACAGCATGAGGCTTTGGGGGATGTCTAGACACAGCCATAGCAAGGACAGTGATGCAGCTCTGTTCTCCTTCAGTCCATGAACTTCTCTTAGGTCCACTTTCTCTAGGCTAGAGCTCTTTGGGAATCAGCATCTCTGTCGCACCCTTAAAAAGGAAGAGGCAGGCACTTCACACACGGGAAGATCAGATGTCCAGAGTGAATTTAAGTCAGACCACAGGAGGGCCATGGTTCTTGCAGTGATATGTTCTGGCTTCATGAATCACCCTGAATTTCATGGTGTCAAACCTCAGCACTCATTATTATTACCTCTACTTTCTGGAGCTCAGTTCAATTCTGGTGCATGACCCCTATCTCTTCCTCATGGCTATGTATGGAGGACGCAGAGGCCTCCTCCCTGGCTTGGCCAGAAGCTCCTGTGGACCCCAGCACAGGCTGGCACTGAGGCCTGTCTGGGGGTCTGGGCTTCCTCAGGGCTCAGTGTTGGATCCCAAGAAAATAGACCCGAGAGAAAGCTCACACCATGTCACTTTACCACTTTCTTTAGATGTCTCTATGGACAGCAAGCTCACAAGGGGCAGAGAAGCAGAGTCCACTGTTTGATGGGAAAAGAGCCAAAGAATATGCAGACTTACTTTAAAACAATCAGAGTCATATGGATTGTTTTTTGGCCAATACAAGAGATACGCATCTTCATTTTGGTCCCCAGGCCCTGATGGGACTACATGTGTCGGTAACCAGCAATTTCAGAGTGCACTGGAAGGTAAAACTCCCCATCTAAGTCCCAACAGATTCCAAGCCTTAAGAGACTTGACTGAAAGGTGAACACATAAGCAAAAGCTGAAACAGAGGCATAAGGACCCCTCTCAGGAAGCAGACTCTTGGAGACAGTAAGAAGACAGTCCAAGACTGTTCACAAGGGACAAGGACTAAGGCCACTTTCAAAGTAACAAGAATCTGAAGACTGACAGTGGAATCATTTTACTTTGAGATATATAGTTGTAAATAGTTGTCATTATAGATTATGTGTTGAAGAATTCACAAAAGTTCCTTCACACCTTGCAAAGGTGATAAAGAACACCTCTAGCTATTATGTACGTAGAATCTAAGCTCCCAGGGCAAAAGAACCAGGTAGCAAGCATCTCAGAAAGTATTTTCTCCTAACAAAATTTATTTCTGTCCAGGTGTCATGCACGGCTCACGTCTACCTTATGAGATGCTCAGCATTTGAAATTCACATGGCGCACAAATGGGTTAGACTGATGTAATTTACAATACCTGACATACCCAACAGGTTTAGAGCAAAGAAAAAATGATCATGCCAGTTGTAAGTGCTAAGAGAGAGGCTGACAGAAGGCTCACTGGGGCAGCACTGCTGTTGGGAGAGAAGAAAGAAGCACATGCACGCTCAGGCCGAGGTAGGCTGCCTTGCTTCTCAGTCTGCTTGCCAGCGGGCCAGTTTAGTTTAAAAGAATAGCATGGAGATTATTCCCTAAATGCAGCAGTACTAGAAGCCCTGTACTTGTTAGCCAGTAGTGAACATTTTGACCTCATAGCTCTCAAACTTTAAGAATCACCCGTGAAGCTTGCTGAAATGCCCATCCCTGGTTTGCATTCCAGAGGCCTGACCCAGCAGGAAGTTTGGGGCGTGAACTGTTCTGACCAGAGGACACAACCGTGAACACCGAACACTCTGCCCTCATCTAGCTGACTTCCCAGATGGCGACAGACAGTAAACAAGCACCTGACTTCAGGCAGTAAAGTGCTAGGAGAGAAAAGTCAGCACTCACAGAGGTAGAGAGTAATGGTCTTACCGTTTTGCTTCTTTGAAGTGGAGTGTCTTTATCAGAAATCTACTGCACCTAAGGAAAATCAGTACTTTCTATGTGTCAAATAGAAAGTAAAATTCCCTTGAGATAAAAAATAACTAAATTTTGCCCACTTTTCCATTTGGGAAACATGAAAGAGGAAACACCTTGAATGTAATTGTGTAGAGATCCTAAGATTTATTTATTCATTAAATAACTATTTATGAAACACCCACTACACGCTGACCACTGTTCCAAGAGCAGGGAAAAAAGTAGTAAGGAAGGCAAGGAGTCCACAGCATTCAAGCTTACCAGTGGGTAAAGTCTCCCTAGTGGAGCTGAAGCACCATCATTGGGTAAGGAACATAATTTCAGGTTGTGATGAATACTATAAAGAAAGAGAAGCATGGCTGAAATAACCAGCAAATTTGGGTTAAGAAATAACGGGAAATAAATGTAATCAAGAGTAAAAAAAGGGCTGGGAAAATAGCTCAGTAGAATAAGTGTCAGTGTGGCAAGTGCAGGGTCCTGAGTTCAATCCCTGGAATTGCAAAAAAAAAAAAAAAAAAAAAACACTTGTGAAGAGGTGCTGGAGACATAGCTCAGAGGCACAGTGCCTGCCTGGCAAGCACAAAGTGCTGAGCTTGATTTCCAATACCAAAAAAAACGAGAGAGAGAGTGAAATTTTTATGGCAAATACAAGCAAGGATTTTTTTTTTTTTTAATTTCAGGGTCAGGATAAACAAAGGAGAGAAAGAATAGAAATAGGTTGGTAAGTTCCAGCCAACCAACCTTGGCTTTCCTAACTATACTCAGAGGCCTTGTCCTCCAGAATTAGAAGGAAACTGGAAAGCTATAAGGGGTGAAAGGAAACTTTCAAAGAACCAGAGTGGAAAAACTGGTCAGCAAAATAGGAATTAAGAGATCCATGAAGAACAGAAAGTTCTGGAAAGAATTTCTATCTACCCTGAAAGCTCACCCTCCAGCTTCTTCCGGACAATCCCCAGGATGGTTTCTCATATGCATCAGAGCCCTGCTGAGCACACATCTGCTTTGTCCCTTCATCCATGCTGAACCCTAAGCTGTGAGACTTTATGTGACCCTCTGTTCACCTGTCAGCTGAATCCTTCATGGGGGTCTGCAGTCTAAAAATTTATCAGTTCTGGAGACATTTTTTAATTTTTTTTAAATGTTTGATTGACACAAAATATCTGCACACATTTATGGGATATAGTATAATTATTTAATACCTATGTACAGTATATAATGACTAAATCAGAGTAATGAGAATTTTCATCTCAACTGTTCATCATTTGTCTGAGTTTGTAATTTTCATATTTTTCCAAATATATGAACTTGGGAAATATATAAAATGCTTCTTTGATAACTGTTTCTATTCCATTTTAAAATAAATTTATGAAGGAATAAAACATAGGTTGAAAAGGATAAATTTTGAAATGCATAGTGTAAAATAATAAACTCTGTGATCACACCTAGGATGAAGTCCAGTGCATGAGAAGCATGCCCAACAGTCAGCTCAGTGAACAAGAAGAATGACTGACAGTGAGCCCAGTGAAGGAATTGTATGCTCAGCAGTGATCTATTGAAGGAGACAAATTGCTGACAGTGAGTCCAATGAAGGGAAACAAGTGCAACAGTTAGCCCAGTGAAGGGAATATATGGCCAACAGTGAGCCCACTGAAGGAGAAGTGTGGCTGACAGTAAATCTGATAACCAAGAAGAGTATCCAGCAGTGAGCCCACTGAAGGAGAACTCTGGTGAACAGTGAGTCAGACCAGCACTGAATAGATCGCAAGGCAGTTAGACCAGACAAGTTGTTTGTATATTACTTTATTATGGAAAACATGGGAAGATTTTTAGCCAGAGATTTTGTGATCTGGTTTATGTTGTGAAATTTGCTTTTTAGTTTACATGGAAAATTAATGCAGAGGACAAAAGGGAAGCTGTGAAACCAATCCAGAGGTTATTTCCATGGTCTAAACCAGGTAGTGGTAAGTAGGGAGACAGTGCTGCAGACGAACAGTACTAAGATCCTAGATGATTTGGGTAGAGAAGCCAAGAGCACTTTCAGATGGAACGGCTATGTGCAATGAATGAGGGTTGAGAAGGACCCTAAAGTTCTCACCTGAACAATTAAATGCATTCAAAGGCCATTAACTGTCAATTACTGGGTTGAGATTCCGTGGAGGAGGAGCAGACATGGCCACAGAGTGAAGTTGGAAATTCACATTAGCTACCCAAGGCCACCGCTTGAGGAGCAGTTGAACATAAAAGGTTGGTGCTCCAGGAAAGGAGAATAGGCCTTGTCCAGCCGCCTTCTCATCACCAGTGCAGAATCCCCAACTGCAACTTGCAGCAGCACATGTTTACTTTGGTCCATAATTTCAGTCTATGCTCAGCTGATCCAAGGCAGCAACACATGACAGAGGAGCGTGGTGGAGGAAAAGGTGCCCAGCCCATGGCAACAAGAGAGACAAAAAGAAGGAGCCAGGGATAAGAGCATGCCCTGTGGGCCATGCCACCAGAGACCGACTTCCAGACCTCTCCTCCTAACAGCACAGTTAGCTAGAAAATTATCAATGGACCAAGCACCCCATCATTCAGTCACCTTCAAAAGTCCCACCCTCTGATCCATGAAAATGTTGAAGAGAGTTTAGATTTGAACCAGACAGAGCTCAATAGTGAATTTGTTCCCCTAGGAAGTGAGCCTAGATTAAGTAAGCAGAGACACAAGCCCTTTGGTTCACTCAAATTTACAGATATGGATGGGGGTAGGGGGTATGGAGATACTATAGAAAATGAGGCACCATAGGGGGAGAGAAAATCAAATTAGTGTATTTTCTATGAATGGAAGCAAAGGATGTTTTCCAATAAATAAGTTACCAACTGGGTGAAAAGTTTCTAGAAAAATAAGATTTGACCCTCAGATTTGACAAAACTGAGGATACTAGAAACCTTAGAAAGCCTAGCAAGATCAGTTTCTTGGAGGAGTAGGAAACAAAAGCTTAATTAAAGTCTGTCTGGGGAAAAATGCAAAGTAAGAGATGCATAGAAAGTTCCCCCATAGAGTCTCTGCTGAAAGGGAGCAGAGATGTGGTGTAGGAGCTACATAGGAATATTGAGTTGAGAGAATTGTCTCCACAGCTTTGATGGCATCTTTCACACTGAAGGGAATGACCAGTAGATGCGGTGACTTGATGGTATGGGAGATGGAGGCAGGGTTATTGTAACAGTAAGGATTTAGCCAAGTTAGAGATGATAGAACTCAGGATTTATTAGGTGCATGTTTTTATGCCTAAGGCCAATAAATTACTTCTGTCCTTTAGAAATTGAGTGAGAGCTGCCCTCCATGGACAGAAGGCTCTCCAATGATGGCACCATCAGGCAAGTCACGGGCATGTGGGGTCTTCACGTGCCAAGGTGATTCCTAGGTAGGTGAGTCCCAACCACATTTCACAAAACACTGATTTACACAAACAAGGAAAGAGATGCATTTGCACGCTAACATGAGATGAGAATCAGGGAAGGCAATGCCAAGAGACCAGAATGACTCTTCAGAGGGCACGTCTGCTTCAGTTCCCCCTGGGCCACTCGCGTCACCCCTGAGATGGAGAGGTTGTGCAGAGCAAGAAGGGCTGCCTGAGGTTTGTGTCAGCCTCCTAAACCCCACAGGCAGTGGGTCACTTGAGTAGGAAACACTGGCTGAAGGCTTAGCACAGTCCTGCGGAGTCTGGGTGATGGACGCCTGCTGAAGAGGATGCCCTGACCCCGCAGGTGGGTGGTGCCGACCAAAAGCTTGTAGCCCGGGCAGAAGAAAAGGGGAAAGAGGGAAGTCGCACCCCTGCTTTTTCATGGGCTCTCCAGGTCTTCACCACTGCCTCTGGGCATTTGCCTCCAGGCTTCCAGGACAGGTGCTTTGGCTTCCTGACACTACCTTGCATCAGTCTCTACAGCAAGCTCTGGGCCTTTGATTTTTGACTGAATCCTTCAGATCTTCCATGCACAGATGACCCTTCTGCCTCCCCTAACTCTGCAGGCAGCCACAGAAAGTCTACCTTGCCAATCACATAGGTCTGTTCCTCAAGTGAACCCTGACTCACCTCACTTGCTCTTAGCTGACTTAAACACCACCCATTCTGGAGATCACGCATCTGGGAAGCACACTATTAGCTTCCCACGAGCTAGGCTGTAGACGCTGCCTCTGCCTTGTGGGTTATGATGATAATGATAAGTTACTCTTCGGAGACAGGAAGGCCACTTTGCTGGAGGATACCCCCCAAGTGCAAGTGTAGGAAACTGAACCCCTGGTGCAACACTGTAGGAGATGAGACCTCGGGAGAGGTGACCGTGCTGTGACAACAGAGCACATGGGCCGTTGCTGTGGCCCTGGCAGTGGGTTCACTGCCGCTGGATGGGGTCACGAGAGGGAGGCTCAGGCCCTGCTGCTTTTCCTTGTGGTCTTCTGATTGCTTTCTGTCCAAGAGGTACAGCCCGAAGGTCCTCCCAGGGTGACCTCCACCTTTGTACTTCCAGCTTCCAGAGCTGAAAGAAGTGAACCTCTGCTCATTAGGTACCATCTGGTCCATACTGCTGTGTCATAGCAGCATGCCTCAGACTGAGACTTCTTCCAGAGAAGGAAGAATTTGCCATCAGACTGCTCTCAGGTCATACTTGAGCAGCAGTGTCCACTCTTACTTGGGTTGTGTTAGGGTTTGTGTCTAGGCATCCCCCAGAAGCATCATGCAGTCACGGGGCAGCTTCTAGAGTTTCTGATTAATTCATGATCGAATGCCAGGATTATGGGTGTCAGTGCTACACCCACCCCCTGGGGTGAGTAATCCACACACAATGTAAGGAAGGCAGAGAGGCTTGCTAGCTGCAGAAGCCACCGCCACTCCCTTTGCTCTTTGCTGTTTTCCGCTACCATGAATGGCTGCCCTCTGCCATGTGCCAGTCTGCCTTGGAGCCAGCCAAGTATAGACTGAAACCTCCACTAACTATGAGCTAAATACATCTTTCCTGCCTTAATTTTAGGTGTTGGTATTTTGTCCCAGCAACAAGAGAAAAGCAACTGAGACAGGTCACCTGCCAGCTGGTCCATCCTGTAGATTCTGGACTTAGTAAACCAGTCAATTCCTTCTCTCTTCTCTCCTCTTCTCTTCTCTTCTCTTCTCTTCTCTTCTCTTCTCTTCTCTTCTCTTCTCTTCTCTTCTCTTCTCTTCTCTTCTTCTCTCCTCCCCTTCCCCACCCCTCCCCTCCCCTCCTCTTCTTCTCTCCTCTCCGTTCCTCACCCCTCCCCTCCCCTCCTTTTCTCTTCTCTTCTCTCTCTTTCTCCCTCCTACTCTCCTCTTTCCTCCTCTCATTTTTAAAGAACTCTAACATAGAAGAGTTCACAGATATAAAGCAAAGACTGACAAATTGACCAAAAACATGGAAATAAAGCAGTTTCAGAAACTGCTCAGAATACCTGCTAGAATAAATAGATTCCAAATAATCTCAACTCTACATCATTTAAACTTCAAACTAAGGCTGTTCAGTGCACTTAGTGTTGGTCACACGGGTAGACTTCGGCCAGAAGAGACAGGCACCAATAGCCTATCAAAGGATGAGTTAAAGGAGGAAGGGAAGCTCAAAAATAAAATGAGGGTCACCTTTGTTCTACAGTAATGTGATATGAGCATAGTGGAGCATCACAAATATCTAAGATTTCAACCATGTTTTGTATTTGTTAAATACAAAACATCTTTATTTTGCTCTTTATTTGTACTTTGGATTTTTTATACAAGAGAAGCCATAAAGTATTTATGCTTGTGGGTTTGATTTATTTCACTTAGCATTATGGTCTCAAAGTGCATCTATTTTCCTACAAATTACTCAAATTTATCCTTCTATAAAGGAAAGTTAAAGATAAGTAAAATGAAACTATTTTTTATAAACAAGAAGAATACCAAGGATGGAGGGAATGGGGAAACCAGAAAGAATACAGATATGCTGCCTTTGTGTACCAAATACCCCAATGAAAGCAGTCTTTATGTATGTAAACATGCACTAATAAACATTTCTGAATAAATAAATAATGTTTAAATCAATCAGCAACCACAGTCACTTACCTGTAACTGCGGAAGATTTATAGGCTCTGTGAAGGTCGTGAAGCTATTTCCTGCAGATATTTCCTTGCCTGTGATCAGGTTAAGAACTCCTGATCCAAAAAGAATGATTACGCATCCTCGGCTCTCTCTCCCTGAACGTACAAACAATCGGCTCCTTCTCAGAAAGGGAAAGAAGGAAACTGGTGGCTTTGTCACTGTCTCCCCTCTAAGCCTGAAGAGATGGGCTGTTCAAACCCTCCTGAAGAACAAGGATACCAGTGAGACCACAGATAAAGAAAGGAGCACAAGGTCTGAGACAAACAGCGGGACCTGGATTTGAATCCCACTCTTACTAACCACCAACCAAGACCCCCTCAGCTTGAGGCTATCCTGGGGCTTTCGGACTGTGGCCTTAAACATCTGTTTTTCCAGACAGATATGATAAGGTTCACATAATTACCTCAGAATTTTGTAGATATTAAGTTGCAGACAAATTATAGCTGTAATTACACATGCATGCATCTGCACACGTGGAGTACCAGTCTGTCGGTGAAGTTCATGCATGGCTACAGAGTCACCAGGTGTCATGCTGGCTGATGACAAACATCTGGAAATGCTTTTAAAATTTAGACTCCTTCCTAGACCAACTAAATCAAAATTCCTTGGGCTGGGGATGTATATGCATGCATTTATGAAAAGTTTCCCACATTAATCTTCAAATTAGCTAGATCTGGGGTCCCAATCGCATTTAAAGTCACAATTATTCAGACTGATCTACTGTGTTGGTGATTCTGACAAACATATTACTACTTGTGGGAGCATCTAGACTTTTGGATAAAGAAATATACTGTTCACTTGTTCCACACTAACACATGCAACCACTTATATACAGTGAGTGACGCCAGTGGCCCCACTGAAGAGCCAGCATAGCAATAAGTTGCTTTGAGCAAATTCCACTCTCATTTATATGCTCAGAACCATTAATGTAAGATTTTACAGCACATGATCATCGTAAGCACCATGGATTTATGAGTAAGGCTGTTTCCAGTTTCAAAAACTTTGAAGAAAGGGCTACAGCTTCCTGCAGTCCTTTAATATGGAGATGATGTAATGTATTCTGGAGTGGGGAGAAAGTAAGAGAAATTAAGGATAATGTGAAATACAATAGAATGGTACCAGGATCCATGATAACGCTTCCTCTAATATCCATTGTGTCTTTCATACTGAGATATGAGAAATGTTTTTCTTCAATTTTCCCTTAAAGAGAAAAGGAAGACCATATATACTTAAAAACAAAGGCAGTGGAGATGTTCCACAAACACCTGTCCTTTCTTCGATCTTTCTAGTCTCAGCTATACACTGTTTCACATGTGATGTCGCTGTGCCAGGCCATGGTCTTTGAAACGTTATTTCTATGGTACAGCAAGGGGCAGCAGGACTGATGTCCCTTTGCCTCTCTTGAGATAAACACCAAGTTTGCTTCCTGAGGAGGATGTCAGCTCTAGTTCTGTTTTCATGGGGAATAAAGGCAGTGTCTGCAGAGGGCTTGGCCGTGGTCTTCCAGCAGAGCTGCTCCAGATGGGAGAGCCAGGGACAAGAGCCCAGCACCCCACCTCCTCTTTCCACATGAAGCCAGGGGCCCGGTTCCATGGAGGCTGTCTCATTTCCTTCCCTGTGCGCCCCCAACACCCAGGCAGCTGAGTGAGCTCAGTGTCCTCCTGGACTATTTCCACTACTGACTAGAAATTCAGCTGGCTGTCAGCCCCTAATCCCCTACTCCCACCATTCCAAATGCTGTCCTTCTCTGCGAAGTGGTGAGGAAGCTGTCCCTCACCCAGCAGAGGTCAGGAAGGGAGCCAGGCCCCTTGTTAGCACACCCCGCCTCCCCAAACCCAGAAGTGCACATTATGCTGCTGCTGCCGCTACCATATGGACAGCCACTGGCCCTGACTTGCCACAGTCCGCGAAAGCAGTCCTACGGCCCTTGCTCTGCTGGTAGAGTGTTATGGGGGGGGGCACTGTAACACCTCCACAGAAAGGAAGCTGGCTGTTCCAGCAGAATGATCACGAATGCTAGCATGCACTGCAATAACCAGAGGCCTTGTTAAAATGCAAATCCCTCATCTCCACTGTCTGAGACTTCTAATTCATCAGGCCAGTGTGAGGCCTAAGAACACTCATTTCCAACAAGTCTCCAAGTCCACATCTCCCAGTGGAGCAGCTAGGAGAAGGCCCCTTCCAAAACTGCCTAAAGAGATACTCAGTTTTCTTTCTGTTGTGTTCTAAGGACATGAATGATCTTCACTCCACCCCATACAATCTGAGGCAAGAGTGTTGAACTGAACTCTCCAGGTGGTAGAGATTCCTGCTCTAGTTTTAGGGCAGGAAGCTTCCCTGGTCTGAGTTCCTCAAACAATCAGGAGCTACCCCCTGCTCTGGTCTGCAGCCTGAGTGTGGGTGGAGAGGAGCTCCTGTCTGCTGCTTTACAGCCCCCCAAAACCTTGGTCCTTTAACCGTCTAACTTTAGCCCCCACCAAAGCTCTGACCTTGTGTCTATCTATCTCTTATGGTCATTAGCTCATAATTTCATCACTGAAGTTGCTGTCTCTACCCTACCACCCACCTTTACTTAAGACCAAGTAGGCTTCTTCAATAAATCTGCATCACTTTGAACATGAGAGTGCCACAGTCTCTTCTGTCCTAGGAGGTCCTTAAGTTCCCTCCTAATGCAATTGAACTCACTGTTGCCTCCACAACCTGCAAATCTTCCACAGTTGGAACAGAAAGGGACCAAGTGTGACTCAGGGCTATTGATAGGTCTCACTCAGGGCAATAAACTCCGGCTAATAGATACAGGCCACATTTTGTAGCTAAATGCACATTCATGAACATCCACAGACACTCAGAAAGCAAAATTTAAAGTACAGATTTTTATAGCAGAACAAAGAAAAGGATGTAAGTGTCTCCTTTGTGAGGAGGTTGTTGTGCACCCAGCCGGTTCCGGTATAGGAGTGGACTCAACACTGACTTCCTAGGTAAATCGATAGCTGTCATTCACAGTGGACAACGTGTCTTCAATTCCTGGCCTGTGTCGTGAGCCCAGCCAGCATCATTAGCATAAATGTGATCAACATTCCCAAGTAGCTATGTGGACAGGCAAAGCTTTTGGTTGCTGACCTTTATAATCAGTAAGTTATTCTATTGTATATGCACTTCTAGTAGGCTTGGAGACGAATATTAATAATAATAGCAAAGGCCTTGCCTCCTGGCCAAGCTTCCTTATTTGATGTGTGTAGAGTTTCAAATGCATAATAATGTAAGTTTTGCTCTGGGTTATTACACTATTGTTTACTCTGTGAAGTGCCTTCCAGCATTCTCAGCATAAAGACATTACATAAAACATTATTTTCCATTCTTGCCACTACCCCAATAGCTACAATACTTTCAGGAATGATTTAAGGTCAGATAAACAATCTCTTCAGTATCTTTCTCGAGTAAACAGTAATGAGGTCACAAGTAAAAATTACTAAAATAAAAGTTGTTTTGTGTCATAGAAATCATATTGGTGTTAAACAATTTAAACATTGTAAGTGCAACATAAAGTGCCACATTAAAGTTTCTTCTTCGGGATTGAGGAGATAGCTCAGTGGCCTAAGCACCTGCCTGGCAAGCACAAAGAGCAGGGTTCGTTCCCGGTACTGCATGCTGTGCTGGCCCTATCCTAGGTGTGCCACACTGGCCACTGAAACAGGGTGTAGTGGCGCATGCCTGTAATCCAAGAGCTGGGGAAGCTGAGACAGGAGAATTACTATGAGTCCAAGCTGCATAGCAAGACCCAGTATCAAATAAATTTAAAAAATGAAGTTTCTTCTTTAGTCTAAGAAGAACTAAAACAAAGCCTTCTAGTTACTTTAAATTTTCAGCTATTTATCAGGAGAAAGATGAACACCATCCCAACCCCTGGCTTTCTTAGAATGTTTACATTCTAAGGTCAAATAAACAATTTCTTTGGCATCTTTCACTGAGGCATTGACCAAACATACTTCCCTAGATCCTAATTCAGTAGAGGAACAAATTGTTCTTCCCATTAAGTTCATTACTCAGTCAGCCCCAGACATTAGAAAAGAACTACAAGAGATAGCATTTGCTTCAAAAAGCTCACTTGATACTTTAGTAAAAACTGCCTCCTCAGTATTTCCACAGTCAAGACAAGGAGAAAACAAGGGAGAGAAAACAAAAAAATCACAAGATGGCTACTTAGGGCTAGAAAGATAGCTCAGTGGTATAAGCTCCTGCCTGGCAAGTGTGAGGTCCAAAGTTTGATCCCCAATGCCAAATTAAAAAAAAAAAAGGTGGCTGCCTTTGCTGTGGCCTCAGAATAAACAGACTTTAAGCCTGATTCTCTGGGCTTCAAAAAGAGCTCAAGACTAGGTTCATCTGCTACCACCAGGCCACCTTAAGAGGGACTGCCTGAAGAGGCTCCCAAGCCACACCTTGGCTGCCAGCCTTGGAAGCCAGGCTACCCTCTGAGGTGGAGGCCCCACAGCTCAGACCCAGCTTCCCAGGTGGCCCAGCAGGACCAGGACCCCAGGGCTTCAGCCTCCTCTGCATGGCCTGCCATCTCTACCTGTCATCTCCATAGAAAGGCCCTAAATAATCATAATCTGAGAGAAGGGAAACCAGCCTATTGCTAGACACGGGCACAGGTCTCTCTGTGCCTCTCCAGCCCTGACCTTCCTCCCAGTCTTCACACCTCAGTAAAAAGTTGCTAAAAATTATGGAGCTTAAGCTGTAATTGAGATAACTTTCTCTTCACCCTTTCCTGTTAGCTATGCCTGAAAGCCCAGCTCCCTCATCCTGGAGAGATTTTATATGGTCTACATACTGTTATATATGTACACATATATCAGATTGCCAACTGAGCAAAATGATGCTGAGCCTAGTTTTTACGAACATAATACATATTTTGTTCATCCACAAAAATGTAAAGAGTACTTCACCGGTTAATATAAGATATTAATCTGGTTTTCATAAGTTGTCAAAAATTTAGAAATAACTATAACTAAAGCTAGAGGGACTTATGACAAAATGCCAGACTCTATCAGTAAAGGGGTCTAAGAGCCAGTGGGTTACAATTGCTATCTCCAAAAACAGTTTCTAAACTTACCTATTGGCTTCAATTCTCAAGCTTTGATAATTCATGCTGTAACTTCTCAGAAAAACATTGTTCTTGCCTAGAGGATGCCAGAACACAGGTAATCATATAGAAAGGACCTATAAAAAATATTAGATTACTTTTACCAGGATCCATCTTGTCTAGAGAAAAGATTATATGACACACACCAAGCAAGGTCTTGGTTAGCTGCACTCAGCAGGCCTCGAGGGATATTGCAGCTGGTCTCTCTCATCTAAATAAAGAAGTAAAATTAGTAAAACAAGCTGTCCTCCAAAACCAGGACACGTGTGACATTCTATCAGCAGCATGGGGGATACCTGTAAAATTGTAAAAACTACATATCATATGTACATTCCTGATGCTTCTGCTAACGTCTCAATAGCTGTTCAAGACATTAGATGGCAAATCAATAATAGGTCAGACTCAGCTTCCCTAGCTTTATCCTTATTTTCTTTATGGGAAACCCTTACTGGCTCCTCTGAATACGAATCTTTGACTGTATTCATAATTAGCCTGCTGACCAGCCTGCTGACATTATTTGGCCCACAAATACTTACCTGTTTTTTGTCTTTTTCTCCTCCAGGCTTACCACTACACACCTACCCAAGATGAAATAAGCCTGGTGTTTATCGAGGGCCTTCAGATAGACCCTCTGGGAAGTACTTCTGACTGCTGACCAACAGCTATGACCCCCTTCAGACTGGAGAAGCCAGAGCAGTCATCACCCATTGTTCCCTCAAGGCAGTGTGGTTACTTCTTCAGAGGGGGGAATGTTGTGGGCAGCTGAGTTAGATAGAAATATTATAGGCAGTCAGACAGGGCTGGGCCCTCAAGGAGCCAGTGTGGATGACAAGATAGATGCCTTGCAACTGTGGGAGGGACAGGCACCTCTGCAGGGGGCCAGACCTCAAGACCAAAGATTAAGCAAATTCAACCACACACCTCCCTAGAGATGGGCATCAGGGATGGATATTCTAAATAGGTGTCAATCACCTTGAAAGAACCAGGAACAAGCCGGGCGTGGTGGCACAGGCCTGTAATCCCAGCACTTGGGAAGCTGAGGCAGGAGGATTGTTGTGAGTTCGAGACCAGCCTGAGCTACAAAGTGAGTTTAAGGCCAGCCTGAACTGCATAGTGAGACCCTGTCTCAAAAAGACAAAAAAAAAAAAAAAAAAAAAAAAAAAAAAAAAAAAAAAAAAGAACCAGGAACAGCCACTAACCCAACCCCTACAGGAAGGCCTGCTCTGTATTTAGGCCAGCCTGCTAGCATGACTGCCTTCCCCATTTGATCCCAATTTAATCAGTTTTACCTGAGCAAGTATGCTTGTAATCTTATTGGCCATAGTTTCGTCCCACCTCATGCCCATCTTGCAAGTTCTCATGTTTCTCACCTTGGAACCACCTCACCTAGAGGACCGGCTCTATAAAAGTCCCTAGAAAAGGCAGATCCCTTGGCAACCTCTCAGGTCTCCTTCTGTCCCTTTCTCAAACAGGTTTCTTTCCCTCAGTAAATATATTCTGCTCTTAAAGTTTCTCCTTCATACATGCTTTTCTTTAGTTTTTATATTTCAAAATATGAGTGCTGATGATTTTATTCTATTGTACAAGCAGCACACAGAAGTTGTGCTTTTGTGGATTATTTTTTCCTTCTGGAAAGTATAACACAAAGTTAAATGCAGAAGAGTAACCATGAGGAGCTCCATGAAGAGTCTCGGGGGAAGGCCTGTCTAGTGGGAGCCCAGGCCAACAGCCCCTGGCAGGGTGGGGCGCACCCTGCAGGCCAGTGCAGCAGCACTCAAAGGCTCCCGGATGTCGCCCATGCTAAGCTACCTCTCCACAAACAGCTTAGGTTCCACTGCCCTCAGCTTCTATAAAGCATTCTATCCAGAGCCCCAAGTATGTCTACATCCAAGATGCCCATCACTTACACAAAATGGCGGAACATTTGTATTAAATTAAATAGACCCTCTGGCATACTTTGTATGCCTCTAGGTTATTTCTTTGGTAAAATGTAATCACACATAAATTGTTATTACAGAGTTTTGTTTAGAGAAAGATGACAAGGAAAAATGTCTGTCCCTGTTCTGTGCAATTTGTTTTCAAATGTTTTCAATCTTCAGTTGATTGAATCCTCAGACAGGGGGCCTGCAGGTGTGGTATACTAGCTAGTCAGCTGACGTATAATCCCCACCTTGCTTGTTTTTAGATTCGCACCAATGCAGGCCAACTCTCCACCCCAGAATTCATCTTTGCCTCCTTTTGAACGTTTTATAGGAGGAATTGTCCATCACATCTCCTGCTGTGTCTGCGTGCTTCTGAGATTCCTCACGATGCATATGTAGATGTGATTCATTTTCACTGCTGTATTCCACTGTATGAAACAACACAAGTCCACATAATTCTATTGTTGATGGACACCTGGATTGTTTATAGTTCGAGGCTATGAAAATGAAACACCATAGGTGTTTGGAGCAATAAATTTTTCAGCAAATCAGTAGCAGCCAGAAATGAGTACCACACCTCCCACCCCACATGCCACTGCAAAGCACCTTCTGGCATACTTTGTACGCCTCTAGGTTATGTGAGGCTGACACAAAAGCCTCAGTGCTCAGCTCAGAGGCAGACAGGTAATTCTTGTATGTGTAATTCTTGGCCGTCACTGCAGGCATTTCTGCCGAGCGTGTACCTGGGTGGAAGATTCTGATTTCACAGGCATGTGTGCCTTCGGTTTCCATAGACTATTACCAGAGGGCACTGTTAAGAGTTCATTCCTGCCACACTAAATGCACGTGCTCCCCAGCCAGCTCCAGCATGCACACCGTCTCCATCAGGCATCTTTCCAATGCCCTAAAAAAGGACTGCCTCCCTACCCATACCTGCACACTTTAGTCCATATTCCAGTTCAGTTTCTCTGAACCCCTTCTCACCCTCTGACACTACCATATTTGCACTAGAAGGTAAGGTTGGTGACAGCAAAGACAGACACTAGTGTTTGGAGCACAAAGGATCCTTGATCATATTTGCTGAGTGCATGACTGGGAATTTCCTGTCCACATGGAAAATATTCATAGTAAGGCCAGTAGAAAAGATGTAACAGAATATAAACTTTGAGTCTCCTCTGTAAGGAACAATGCCTTGGGAATAGAAGTTTCATGATCCATATAATATGCCTAACAACTAGGATTCAGGACCATAATTATCCATTTGGACTTCCCTGTAATGTGACCATCATGACACATGTTGGCTAATTTTCTCTCGTGAACACAGAAATCACCAGCATTTCACACCCACGGTGAGAAAACAGGTGCCTGTCAATCAAGAGTTCTTGTTTTTTAAGTTCTGTCCATAATAATCAATTGACACACCTGCTTTACATAAATACTCATACACAGTCGCTCCAGGAATCCAGCGTGTAACTGATCTTCTGGTCTAAAGAAGCACTAGTCCTGTGACTTCTCATCATATCTATGGAATCCTTCAACTGGCTTTATTGTCTTGCCCTCAGCTCCACTTGAAAAGATTCATGAACTTTTATTGTCCATCCAGCCCCTCTGGAGTACAGAAGTAGCAGCGTGTGACTGGGAATAGCTCAGCACTATCTTTGCATTTCTACTGTGAGGTCACAGGGACAAATGCCCAGTGAGGTAGCACAGTGTCAGTTCCCTGCAGGACCAGAGCCAGCTCCAAACAACCCAAGTCCCTGAAGCTGTCAATGATGCATTAGGCAATATTTCACAACAGGCTATGCCCCTAGCCCCAAATCACCAAATACAAATATGACAACATACCGCAGAGGGATGTCCAATGTGTCAGATTATTGCTGCTCCATAGTTTCTTCTGTTTTTTGTTTTTTTTTTTTAAGGAAACCTGAACACATGAACCTAAAACTATGACCACAGTGATTAGAGCAAAGATGCATGTGTTATTCAAACCTCACAGTAAAATGGTGCGCGACTTTGGTCAACAAAGGAGCAACTGAAGAAGTCAGGTTCCGTCTCAGGGAGCTTAAATGCAGGACATAGAGCCCACTGAGAAGAGTCAGGAGGACGAGGGAAACAAGAAAGAAATGTGATGTTTAACTACAAAACTCAGGCTACACCAACCACAGTTTTATTTCTTCTATAATCCTATAAATATTAAAATTATTCATAAGGATAGAAAATAAAAGCAAAAGCTATGAATGTTATCTTGTGCAGAGATTTAATCTCTGATGAAAAACTGTATGCATCAACTGCTGTGCAGACAGCAACGACATCAGTGGTTGAGAGAAAAAGACACAAGGCACAGTCGTGAGGCAGCAGGAAAAGCTGGGAGAAAGCGAGAACTGGGAAGCGGCAAGTAGGACAGAGCATGGTGGAGTGGACACCGAAGAGCTGGGCTCTGAGAATGAACGCAGTCACTATGACAGTGGCAGCTGAACTAAGTAACAAAGCTGCTATCAAGCCAAATGCTCCCTGGAAGCGCACTCAACGCAAAGGTTCTCATAATGTTTTGTGAAATCTGACCATGTGACTGTACCATTCATTGGTGTTCTGCTTGTTAAAAGTTGGACCTGCACAATAGTCACCTACAATTTCAATTAAAAATCCATGGCCTCCAATCCCAAAGAGTTTCTGATCTGGAGGTCTGGGGCACGACCTACATATCTTCATTTGTAATATATCTGAGTGTGATCTTCCAATAAATTGCCTTTAAGAAACACTCATCTAAAATATCCAGAAGCATTTGAGAACAGACCCACCAAGAGCGATGGCACGAGCTGCATCAATCCTCCCTGACAACACAGAGGTGAAGCACTCAGCATGCACTGCGGTACTGGACTTGCGATCATCTTCACATTGAAAGTTATATCTTGACCCAGTGAGCTAGGGCAGATTTGTACTCCTCCATTCCCTTGAAAAGTTCTGCTCCAATCAAATGCATTGATTTGAAAATGAGTCAACCTCAATTTAAACCTAAATACCCTCAGCAATACCCACCACCCATCCTGCAGAGGGCAATACTGAGGAAAGAGCCTAGATGCGGATGACAGCAACATTGGCTCTTACAACACAGGGCTTGGGCATTGGGATGGAAAGAGGAATCCTTGCTAGAGACAGTCTGACCAAGGGTCAAGACAGTAGTGAGTTAGAGTTTGAACCCCAAGCAGTAGGACTGGAGGGATCCGGTCCAGATTCCAGCCCAGAAGCTGAGAGCTGTAGGGCTTAGGCCTCACAGCTGAAGGGACAGAGATGGCACAGAGGCCAAGAGAGGAAGTGATGGGCTGTGTCCAGTCAGACAGCACAAGTGGGGGGACCTGGCAAATGGGTGCATCACAGCAGCTTGAGAATCTTTGTATAATCCCTCTCTGCCTCCTGTCTAATTCACATTTTCTCGTTGAATGGACATTTGCCTCTGACAAAACACTGTATTCATGGGAAAGAATTTCCTGATGCCACTGTGTAGATATTGTCTAGTGGACGTCCAGACATCCTTATCTAGAAAATGGGAATCATGGGAGCACCGAATTTATAACAAGGATTAGAAGGATCAGTGCCTGGACTAGGATAATATGCACATGCGAAGAGCTTAGCAAGCACTCAATTATTATTAACTGCTGCCTCCACCACTGTTGTTTAATTCACTGTTCCTTGTCAACAACTGGTTGTACTGAGGTCTTTCTCCTTTGTGAAGAATCCCTTGACTTGACTTCTTGCCCCATCACAAGCTGTGGTCTGGTAGTTTCCTCCAGGTTCTGGGTTTCATACTGAGTTCTCTCCAGACAACCTGACCCTGGTGCCTGACTCACCATCTGCTGCTTCCTGACCATGTTTCCTCTCCCAGCAGTTGAAAGAGGACCACAACCTGTGTCCCCAGGTGATGTATAGCCTGCTCCCTTACTACATACTCTTGAAGTTCTTACTCAAATGCTTTCTTCTTCATAAAGTATCTCAGAACCTAAAAGACTCGCTCAGCTCTCTAGAATACCTACTGTCCACGACCTAAAAAATTAATCTATCAATTAATCACTTACTCTGTGAAATCTTTTCATTAGGTCTCTCGAATTGTTATTTAAATCATAGGTTGTTATTTAAATCATAGGTTGTTATTTAATATGCATCTGTATATTTCATAAAATAGCCTTCCTCAGTGGTAGCTGCTATGCCAAATTCACCTTTTATGCCCCAGAGCTAAGCATCACACTTTGTGCAGAGCTCAATAAATACATGTGATTTGATTTGAAATGTTTAGTTAGAGCACCATAGCAAACTACACCAACCCACATTCTGAGGAAGCCATTAAGATTTAAAGAGCCATTAAGGACTAATCCAGTAACTGAAAGGAGAGCAAATTGCTTACTTTTAGGCAGATGCACTAGCTTTCTAGGCCACGGGCCACGTAGTTTCTACTTCAGCCATTTACTAAGAGTAAATTACCAAATGGCTCTAGGTAACTCAAAAAGGTTAATATCTGTTATTTCCTCCCAAGGGTGAGCTCTGCCTCCCTTCCCTGTTCTAGCAGCTCCAGACAAGAACAAGTCCTTCTATTGCTTGCAGTCTACTGAGAATTGCCCCTTAGCAGGGTGACCATTTGGGCTGAGCTTCTATGGCTGAAGAGAGCAGTCCTGGCAGCTGCAAGGCTGCAGTGCTGCTGTCACCACGGTGCTGTCCCTACTTTCCTTCTTCCCACCTCATCCTCTGAAATGCCTATAAGCCACATGGGGGAAGGAAGATAAAGAATCATTTCAGCTCCAATTGTCATGGCTTGGGGTTTTTCAAGGAGGATCAATTTAACAGTCACCCCAAGAATCATATACAAAAAGGGCAGGAAATCTGTCCACAGACTGAAGACCAAGGAACCCAGCCAAAGGGTGTGGATCTCACTGTAAGGTCCTGCATTAGTCCAGCTGGATAACTGACAGCCCAAAGCAATGCCTTCCATGAGTCCAGCTGGAGGCCTAGAGCTTATGACAATGTCTCTTGCCAGCCCCTTTCTCAGAGCTGCACTAGAAAAGCCCAAAGGTCTTTGGTGAAAGCTAGAAAGTCTATGCCAGGGGGGATGAAGGGTCTGTGCTAGCAGGCTAAGCGATCTGAACTGGAGCCAGGAAGCAGCACTCAATGTAAGCACCAGAGCTCCCCCAAAATTACCCCAGCCATCCTCAGTTCCAGTGAGGTCCCCAGCTCCTCCAAGGATAAGGATAGTCGAGTTCCCATCAGGAAAGCCAACCTAACCACCTTTTCCAAGAGACTGAGCAGTGCGCCATCTTCCCCTCTGGAGCCAGGAAGCGATGCTCAAGGTGAGGATCAGAGTGCATCCAAAGTGAATCACAGTCATGCTCAGTGACAATGAGGTCCTGAGTTCCTCCTTCAGTGAAAACAGCCAAGTCCAGCAGGGAAACCAACGTGACAAAGTCCTCCAGCAGAACAGCCCCAGAGAACCAGAAGCTCCCAGGTACCACACACAGTATGCTGGAAGGGGCAGGACCACAGTACCATGGGCAGATAGGGGCTGTAGAGATATTTTAATCCAAACCTTGAATTTCATGGACCAATAGACAAAGACAAAACCCGAAGCGTAAATGATGCATAGTCCGATAACTGGGAATGGAGAAACTGACCCTGAGTCTGCATCTGCCCAGCCTATGGCAAGGCTAGTGCTTTCCCACCCTGATGTGCTTCATGTTTAACAGAGACTCTGTGCCCACGGGAGGCAGCTCCCTGCCGGCTCTGCGCAGCTTTCCACTCACTTGTTTACTCAACCAGTCTTTACAGGCACCAACTGTCTGACAGCTATGCCACCAAAATATAGGAAATGGGCCCTGCTGCCGCAATCAACACAGAGCAGACCGCAGCCTCAAGAGCTAACAGAGCAGCATGGATAGATAGCATCAGTGTTGCTGGTACAGAGCACTGCAGGCACACAGGCCCTGGAAGGAGCTTCCGAGATTTCTCCACAGGTGAAAACCCACAGGACTAGGCTTTCTGAAAAGGGGTAGTGGCCCTTGTAAAGACCCAAAGGGAATGTAGTGCAAAGCAAAGAGCACTTTGTGCATAGAGCCAAACTTTTGGAATGGTCCACTGCCTTCCTCCCCCAGCCCATGGTCATACCCACTTGTCCCTGAGTGGCAAATGGCCTGTCACTGCCTCCCTTCCATCACTCTCAAAGCCTGGTAGGTCCCTTAGCCCTGGGGGTTTCTCTGGGTGAAAGCTGCACTTGCTGGTTGATTGTTCCCCTTTCTTTGAGGTCAGGTGCAAAGTTCCAGATCTCTGCTGGGTCTCAAGGCTCCCAGGTGGCCTTGCCCTAAGATGTGTGGGCGTTGACACATACATACTATGGTAGGTGGAAAATGACCCCTAAATTTCCAAGTGCAGTCCTCAGGATCTGCAAATGTTCTCTTGTGGGAAAATGGGCTCTGTGTAGTAGTGATTCAAAAAGGGACCTATCCTTTTGAAATGGGGGACTATCTTAATTATCCAGGAAGGCTCCAAATGCAATCCCAAGTAGCCATATTTGAGAGTAGAGGGAGACTTTACTCTAGACAGAAGAAAAGGTCACATGGTCATGGGGCTGGAGGGTGGAAAGGGGTAGCTCCAAGCTACAGAATGCCAGTGCCCACCAAGGCTGGAGGAGAGGACGGGTTCCTTGCCTATTCTCCTGAGGGAGCAGGGCCTGGCCACCACCCTGGCTTTGGCACAGCCATCACTGAGGCCGGACTTCACCACTAAGAGCCATGAGAATAACTACATTTCTGTCGCCTAAAGCTACCCAGGTGGTGATGTCACAGTGGCACCAGGAACTAATTCACACACTGGAAACACATCTTCTCCCCAGGAGCTTTACTGTCATGATGTTTTTCTAGCATTGAAGTCTTTTGTTAGAGTCCTAAAACTGAAGTTACTGATCAAAGCATATGGCCCTCTCTTCAAGCATAATGAAGATTACTAAAATGATTTCAAAAAACAATGTTTACAAACAGCAATCAGTGATGTAAGGAAGTGTCTGTTCTCCTCGGCGTCACTGCATTTCTATCACCTTGAGTGTATGCCATACTGATACACAAAAATTGTCCTTCAATCTCACTTTAATTTACACTTTTGATTGCTAATAAGGATAAATATTCTGCAGTATTTGTGATCAGTTTTACTTCTCTTGTATGTGTGCCAAGTTTCTTTTTAGAAATATTTGTGTGCCTTTTTCCTAAAGACACTAAACTTTTGTTTCTTAAACTGGCTCCAAAATACTTTCTCTTACCCTACTGTTCACCAGTTTACTTAGGCTGGGCTCAGGTTTCTGTTCCCTCTTAAAAGGAGTGGTGCAAAACTTTGGTCTATAAAGTTAATCTCTTCCTGAACGCTTGCTTCTTTTGATTCTAAACATAAGAATCTCTTCCTTTCCTAGAAGAAATCCCTAAAGAGTAAATTCTATTTTTTCTTAGCTTATCTGTCATGGGCTTTATATTGTACTCTTTCTGCCTTAAATTTATTTTATAGTGTAGGTCAAAGAATGAGATGGATTGAATAATCAGTTTTCTCCCTGCTCTATCATGGCCTTCTATGAGGTATTAAATTCTCACATATTATGTCATCTGTTTCTGGTCATATTATGTTTCTATGATCTGATTCCCTTCTATTATATTAGTATCATATAAGTTTTCAATACTGAATTTTAAGGTTTATTTAAAACATTGGAGGTCTCATTGCCATGAATATGACTTCTTTTTTTGAGGTGTTTTCTTTCCATTTCTAATCTTTCACAATTTTGCAAAAGTTGCCTTAAAAGAGTTTATATTATTTTATGACAGACTTATCTGCAATTCTCACCACATTAGAAGGTGTGTTGACAGATCCGAGATAAGTGCTTAGAAATTGTAGCTATTATTAAGATTGTAAAGAATAACTTTTAAAAACATATTTTTAATCTATTTGATTTCTATGCTAGGTAGAGTCATTTTTCACTTTGTCAATGAAGAAAGAACAAATTGTAAGAATATTAGCCCCCCTCTATAAGTAGATAAAATTATTCTAGCAACCACCCCACACACCCTCAAGCACACTCACTTGCCATAGCACCTGTATCAGTAGATTGCTAAATACCTGAGTAAGAGATTGATCTGCTGGTCCAGCATTTTGTTCTGTCTGTTTCCTAAAGAGCTCATCTTCCAACCTCCAGCCTGCTGAGCTGCACTTGCCTTGCTGGCCTGAGGCCACACATGTGCTTCGGTCACCTGGGCTGCAGCGAGCTTGGGCAGGTGTGAAGACCATTGACCCTACGTATGAGCGAGCACCTACTGCATTCCTGTGGCAGACCCACAAAGTGTGGCTTGCAGAACCACTGGGTGCACCCCTCCTCCCACATGTGGACAGAGCTGGCTTGAGGGTTAAATGTTACTCATCCCACACTGACTTGTGTCTCCTGTGAGCTGAGGGCTGGGATACAAGCATTACTAAGACTTTCACTGGCTACTAAAAGTCTCAGACAAAGCAAGACACATGCAGACACATGAACAATGAGCCTGGAACCCTGAGTAGGGGCCCCGCTGCCCGCAGACGGGGCAGCATGCCTCTCTGCATGGCATGAAGCTGAGAAGAAGTCACGGGTCACTCCCTTGACTCCCATCTACCTTGCAAAACCATCTGACGCTTCTCAGGTGACAGCAGGCCATGGAGATGCCTGCAGAAGAGATGGAGCTTCAGCTGCTCTCTCCTGGATAAGTAGGCATTTGGGGAAGGCATCTCAGGAAATGGAGAACATGGAGAATGCGGGAGAATACAGGAAAGACACAACTCCACAGAAGTTGGAGGGTCTTCATGTCACGCAAGCCCTCAGAGGTAAAGTTGAGCAAGAGTGCAAGACTCCTGCAATGTGTCTAGGTCTGGTGCCATTAACAATGCCCTATTAAGTTCTCCAGTAACTGTGTGGGGTAGCCAGGTCCTTCCTAGATCAACCTCAAAACATTTCACTAATATCATTCACATCAAGACCAAAGGATCTATACCAACAGACGAGTGTATTTTTTAAAATGTGGGATTTACACACAATAGAGTACTGCTCTGCCATTAAAAAGGATAAACACGAGTCATTTCACTCAGTGAAATAAACCAGATGTGCAAGTAGTTTAATATGATTTCTATGAGAAACCCAAAGGATACATAGACTAATGAGAAAAATAAAAGATAATAGAAAACAGGAAGATAGAACTTTTGCAAAAGAGAAAGGGACTAAGAAATGGGAAGGGAAGAGGGAGGGCTAGTAAAGGAAAACCCCACTTAGGTGTGTTACATACCTACAGAGACTCCCCAGGCCAACGTGGCCGCTATGCACCACACACATGTGCTGACAGAAATTCAAGTAAAATAAGCTGGTGGACGGTGGCGAGCTGCTCTAGGGTCAGCGTTTGCAGCAGCAGCAGCAGCTGGAAATGGCTGTCATGAAGCAGGAAGTGAGCTGCCCCCAAAACAGGAGCCAGTAACCATGCAATGCTCTAGTGAATGCGCACAGCACAGGAGGGAGAAATCAGTGACTGACGAGAGGACAGGCAGGACCCAGGGCCACTTCGTGCCCTCCTTGATAGTAACTGAGATGTATTTGCTGGCTTGTTTTCATTCTGCACTATACTGTTTGTCCCCACTGAGGCGCATACTCCTCTGCATTAAAAGCCAAGTTTACTGTGGATAGCAAACCACGTTGTCCTGGTGCAGCCCCACAAACCTTACAGCCACAGCCACTGTGTTTCATGAGTGTATCAAGAGGCCGTGCTAAGGAGTGGACCTGCACCACCGAGGCTGGCAAGCCTGCGCACCACAGCATTTGCACACGCAGCTTAGTGATGCGTTCCCAGGATGCGTTCTGCTTGTTGGGGGACACCGGCTGTACCTGAATTGTATCATCAGCCAACTGTGTGAGCCAACTCACTAGTCATTCATGAAATTTAACAAGCCCTGAATCCAAATTTGGTGAAAAGGCTGCGACCTCAGGATTCTGAAGCCCACTGTGAAGTCGCCAGCGACCTTCCCAGGCTCCCAGGCAGCTCTGCTTGGGATCTCTGCAAAGATGCACGAACCCTAAATGAAAACACGTGTGACGCTGACCCATCTGCTCCCACACAGGGCCTGCTGCCTCAAGCCCCGGAAACTGTTTCATCAGGTCACCGGCAGCCTTTGTGTTGCAAGTTCAGTGAGGACTTCTCTGTCTGTCCTTCCCTCACACGACCTCTCATCACTTCCCACAGAGCAGCACTCCTCTTTCTTTTTTTAATAATTTTATTGAGAAACAATAGCAATGAGACAATTTCAAAGCCGATTAGTAGGACAGTTTCAATAATTAATGCATTGCATATTGTTGTCTTAATGGTTATTCATTGTGCAAGATGCAGACATGAGATCCTTTCCCCAAACATTATTAGAACAAATCTTTCTATTCATTGAATTAAGAGAATGTCGCTGTCTATCTATCCTAACTATTTTGAATGCACAGATACAAAATGGTGTGCTGGGTGCTTAACCCAACCCACAGGTAAGTTGATGAAATCCTGGAGGTGGAGTGGGGACAAGACAGGATTCTGATCAAGTCTCATTTATTCAAAGGAAACTCTGGGTATATATAGTGGAGGCATAGGGAAATGACATCAGTGGGCAAAAGGTGCCAGTAACTAGGCAACGGGGCAACAGCGAGAAGTCCCACCTCCGGGCATAGCAGGAGACTTATGGGAAACAGGCAGGGTAAGAAGAATTAGGAATTTAACTCAGCAGAGGGATGGAAACTTAAGAACATGGCTGAGACTTCTATAAAGTAGATGCCAGTCACAGGTTTCCCACAATGGTTGTTCATTTGTATCTCCTTTTCTTGTTTAGTTTTGTCAGAAAAGGGTATCCATTGTCATTTAAATATTATGGATGCATGAATTCAGCAAAACATTCCAATAGTCCATAATAGTAGTGGGTTTTCCATAAGACTGGCAATGTCAGAAGTTGAGCCTTTTACACCTCAGCATAGTAATATGGCTTTACTTTTTATACTTCATTTTTATACTGTTCTGCTGGAGGTTAAGACCAAGTACTCCTCTTTCTTGACACGCTTTTGCCTGGCCTTGGCTTGGCTCACTTTTGTCTCCCTGGCCACTTTCTTTCAGCTGGTCTGGCCAGCTCCTTTCTTAGCACTCAACCGGTCCTCCTCAGCACAGAGCCCCAGAGCACGATTTGCATGTTTCCCCAAGCCACCCCAGATTTCGAGTATGTTCTGCTTTTTGTGGCACCCAAGCCTCATTCTAAGGGATGTGTGCATCTGCTGGCTTGACAGCTCCACCTGAGCCTCACGCACGTGTCCCAGACAAGTCATCTGCTTCCTCTGATTCTCACCTCCAAAGGCGGGCTTTCCTGGTGTGCTTGCCTGGAAGGCCGCCAGGTTAGACAAGACAGGAATGGGTGCACCAGCCCTAAACTGTTCCTCGCCGCCGCCCACGCTGCCTGCACTTGGCCCACCCAGCCCCTCTACCTCCAGGGCTGCTCTGTCTGAACCCCTTCCGCTTCTAACTGCATTGCTGCCACCTGAGCGGGAACCACCATGGTTGCCCACCTCAACTAAACCCTTCAGTGTCCCAGTGGTCCCGCTGTTTCTACAGTGTCCTTCTGCATTCAATGCACCATCCATCCCGCTCAGACAGATGTGGTAAAGACGCTCCTGTCCACAAGGCAAGAGGGGGCCTCCACCAGACCCAAGAGAGGCTTCGCAGCCAGATCTTGCACTTTCAGCCTCCAGAACACTGAGAAACAGATGTCTGTGGGTTGGACCGCTAAGTTGGAAGAGATATGGAGAGGAGCCGGCCAAAGCTCAACGGATTAAAGCATCTGCAAGCAGGCATAGGGGCCGGGGGGTTGATCCCCGGGCCTGCCATGCCGGGCCCCGCCCCCGGGGCGTGCTGAGGTGGCAATTGAGACTGGGTGTGGTGGTGTGCACCTGAGTCCAATCTAGTAGTGAGACCCTGAACACCCTGTAGACCCTTCCCAGAAAGAAAGAAAGAATGAAGCAAAGAGAGTGTGTGTACCTCCCTGTGTTAAAGAAATAAAACTTTTACTCCCCAAGCACTGTGAGCATAACCAACTCTGTGAGGCCCTGCGAGCCTCCCCTCAGCTGTTTCTCCCGCTCAGCCAGCCTTGCACCCCATCCTCCCGTCCTGGCCCTGCGGCCCCCTCTCCCTCTTCTGGAAGCGCTCACTCCTCCTGCCCTGCCAGGCTGCTCCCTGTCCCTCTGGAGGGCACTTCTTCCTTTCTTCGTGAGGCATTTCCAGGCCCTGATCGAAAGAAGCGCGCCATTACACAGCCTTCATTCTCCCGCACAAAGCCGGCCTTGCTCACAGTGCCTCACGGCACAAACCACAGCTAGGCTGCTCTATTCTGCCTCCTGTGCTTATTTGGTCTTCATCTCCTCCCTGAGACGGTAACTCCTCAAGGATGGGAGCCGTGTCTGCCTGCACACTGCCAAATTTCCAGAGCCAAGCTCAGGCCTGGCACATGGCAGCACAGAGTGGAGTAGGACTGGAATGGAGAGGAGAGGGAGAAGAAGGAGATAGGAGGGGGGAGAAGGAAAGGGAATAAATAGAGGAGAGGAGGAGGTGCAGAGCAAGAAAGAGGGGAAGGAGAGAAAGACTGCAGGTAACCAGATGCTGAGGGCTGGCTTTCAGGAAAGCTCCAGAACGTTCTACGAGGAGAGACACTCGGTTGTTGCTCTTCACCATGCCATCAGAGGCCTTCCAAGGCACGCATTTGGGATTTGCCTTCTGATACCAACATGCATACGACTAAGAACACGCAAGCTGGTAATTAAGGCTGGCAATCAGGGTTTCTTGGCGCTTGATTTAATAACCCTTAATTTGCAATGCTTGTGCCAGGAAGACAGCATCTATGAAAAAAGTCAGAAACATAACTGATAAACAAGTACCCTGTGTTTGATTAAATATCAGAGGAAGAATGAAAACCTGAAGAAAATACACACACAACTCAGGATGTCTCAATACAACAGTAAGGAAAGCAGTGGCAGCATGGAGTCAGGGACCTTTAGGAGTCTGTGTGGAGGCTCCTAGCTCCGCGGACCTCGGGGAAGGACCGGCCTTCCTGCTCAGGGCAGCCTTCCAGCACCTCGCTGGGGACTGCTTCTGTCCTCCTCCTGGGCCTCCACCCCTGCGGGCACCTCGCTTCTGTCCTCCTCCTGGGCCTCCGCCCTGCGGGCACCTTGCTTCCGTCCTCCTCCTGGGCCTCTGCATCTTGATCTCCCCACGGACCCCTTTCCGGAATGCTAAGTGCACCTCCGCGTCCTAGTCCAGCTACAGCTGGAATGGCCTCAGCGCCAGCTGCTCTGGAGCCAGGGCCGGAAGATCTCAGGCCAGCCCGAGCAGCTGGGTGAGACCCTGGTTCAAGACAAAATAAACGGACTAAGGACTCAGCATGGTGGAAAAGCACTTGCTCCATGCGAGCAGCCCAGCACGGTGGAGAAGCAAAGGCCTGCAAGGAGCTGAGGGCTCGGGTCTGAGATTTGACAGAACTCAGATTGAAAATATTTGTAAAAATGTGATATTTTTCTCGTTATTATCCCAAACAGTACAGCCTAACAACTACTTACAAGTAAATCACACTCTGCTAGGTCTTTTATTTAGGGGAATTGGGCAAGAGAAATGCAGAGACACTTCACAGAAGAAGTAAAAATGCCCACTGATACACGAAGAAGCACTCGGCATCACCCCCTCTGCAGAAGTGCGAAGTGAAACAGTGCTGAGACCCGCCTCACCCCACCAAAGGTATCAGCATCAAGAGATCAAATAACAGCAAAGGCTGGCGAGGCGGCAGGGGAGGGAACCCATCTACCCTGTTAGCCCTAAATGAAACCGAGTACAACCACTGTGGAAATCAGAGTGGAGATTGCTCAAAAGCCAAAAACTAGAACTTGTCCTTAACATAGGTATTTCCCCATCCACGTGTCTTCCCAAGACCAACACATCATACTGCAGTGACCTGTGTGACCCATGTTTATAGCACCACAATTTATCATAGCTAAATCTTAGAAGCAGCCTATGCGTCCATTAACAGAGAAGTCCTAAAGAAAATACGGTATTTCCACACAGTGGAGTGCTACTCTGCCATACAGAAGGATAAACTTGAGTCATTCATTCCTAGGAAAGTAAGTGCACCTTGAGGCCATGATATTAAGTGAAATAAATCAGAGACAAGAGCTCAGTGTTGTATAGTTTCTCTTGTATGAGAAACCCAAATGAAAATTAAAGAGCAAAAAAAGGTAGGAATCAGGAAACAGGAAGGTAGATCTTTCTAAAATGGAGTGTCAGAGGATGGAAGGAGGAGGGAGGAAAGAGAGCGAAAGGGGAAAAGAATAAAGAAGTGCTTTAGGCACAGAGCCACTCCCACGAGGAATGTGTTAGGCACTGCAGGCATGGGCCAACAAGGGAAGAGGAATTCCCCTGTCTGGGTACAGTGACCCTCCAGCCACAGTCTCTGCCTTCTCCACAAGCTCCTCCTCCTGCTTGGCTCAGGGGCTGTCTGTGGACTCTGCCTTGCCACTCCACGCTGCTGCTGACGCCATCCCCAGCATCCTGGCTGCCTCCTGGTTTCCTCTCCTTCGTCATCTGGCCACAAAGGTCTCCTGCTTCTGCCTTTGGTGGCAGTACCGGCTCTCCTGAGCTCTGAGCTGTTCCCAGTGCCGTTCCTTCTAGACACATTTGCTAGGCCCGTTGGTCCGTGATCTTCTGGGTTGAGCATTGGCAGGGTCATAGCTCTAATCCTTCTTGAGGTCAGTGCCCTCCTTCTGACTTTGCCCACTCTTGGGGCTTCTCCAAAGGGTGCCTACATGGCAAATCCAGACCTCCAGCTCAGATTCCTGCCAGGATCTAGAAGAACCTGCTTTACAACTTTACTCACAGATGTCTGAAAGCCATCTCAACTCACTCCATATTTGTGTTTGTTCTCCTGCTGAACCTTATCTTAACCAGTGTGGCCCACCAGCCATCTGGTCCCCCAAGCCAGGATTCTGGGAATCATCTCAGGCCCCTTGACCTTCTTTATTCTAATCTGGAACCAAGTGCTGCCACATCTACCTTTTTGTTGTTTTGCTGCTGCTGCTATTGTTTGGTTTAAGTTTTGTTTTTTCTGCTTTGTTCTGGTGGTATTGGGCCTTTGCTCTCAGCTGCACCCTTATCCATGTTTTGAAATTTTGAGACAGGGTCCCACTGAGTTCTGTAAGTACTACATGCTAATAAACTACACCACTGGAGCTTCAGAGTCTCACTAAACTGCCTACGCTGGACTTCAACTTTGGCTCCTTCTGTTTTAGCCTCCCGGAGCTCTAGGATTACACATGTATACCACTACAGCCTGCTTCATTGCTATCTTTTCAAAATCATTTCTCCAATCTGTCTCCTTTTTAGTCTTGTAGTTACTGCCTTATTGGGCCACATGAAAATAGACTTTCTCTGTTCCCTCTCATCCGTCAACAGTTCACACCTTGCTGTCCCCCAGAGCCCCACGAACTCATAGGCAGGGCCCTCTCGCAGCTTGGTCTTTCTGACACAGCCCATCTACTTCCCTGGCAGGCACAGTTCAGGCTTAGCCTTCTCTGTAGTGACCTTCACCTAAGCCTCAGACATACACAGGGACAGATGAGCCTATGCTCCATCCCTCACACTGCGCCTGACTTCTGTCAGTCCACCCCAAACATTTCATTGCACCTCAAAATAAATCTACCACAGCCCATGTTCTCTTTGCTCTATTTTGATTTTCTTGAAACCAGGTACTAGAGCTTCCTCACCTTTATACCCCAAACTCAAACACAAAGCCTTGCTCTTTGTTGACAACCTTAGATGCTGAGGCTGTGAAGAGGCCTTGGTGCTGTTAAAAGAACAAAACATCACCACAAAAGACAGTCTCTCATCTCAAAGGTAATACAGCACATCAAAAGTTCACTAGCTCAACATCTATCCCTCCCTTAAAACCTGGCTCTGCCTTTAAAATACAAGCCCGATGGGAACAGTAAAGAAATACCACACATTGGTTGGATAAGGCTTTCCAAGGCCAATGGAGAGCTCAGCAGGGTTTGCAGCAGCCACACCCTGTGTGCTGAGGGCTTTGTCCTGGAGATTTGCTGTACAATCTAGCAAGACATTTATGGCAAGTCATCCATCCTTTCCTTGTAGAGATCAAGTGCTCTGCTGACCTTAGAGTAGTGCCCTAGGTGACAGTCACGCATATGAGCCATCTGTGAGCTGCTAATGCCTCACAGGAAGAGGGCAAACAGCAGGAGGGCACAAGATTTCATCAGGATCCTCTGTGCTCTGGGCACCATCCTTGGCTATGCTGGGGTTCTAGTGGAGATAACATCCATCTCCTGACATGGTCTTACTGCACTGCCCCTTCCTGGCTCACCTGACTGCCTGAATCTGACACGTCTCTCAGTTTGACCTTCAGTTCCGGAGGACACATCCAAGAAGCAAAGGAAAACAGCTTCTAGGTACTTCCTGGTCACTCATTGCCATTTGGCAAGAAGGACAGAGCCAGGACTAGAGTCTCAGGCCCCAAGTCAGAGATGAAGATTTGGAAGGAGCTGCTGGCAGATGCAGCCCCGTCTCAGCTGTGGCCCTGAAGTCAGAGTTCCCTGATCTATGACGGATGCACCAGGTAGAGTCAGTAGGGATGGGGAAATCCTAGACCCATCCAAGTCAGAGACAGGGCCTATCATGTGCTACCCTAGTTCCCAAGAGCAGGTGATGAAGTCACACAGCAGCACATCATCAGACCCCCACCCAGGTCCAGTAGGCTGAGCCTGAGTCTCCAGGCTGCTCCTGAGATCAGAGCCAAGGCCCACAGGTTGCAGCAAAGCCCTTGCTCAGCCCACAGGGTGCAGCTGCTGCAAGCCTGCCATTGCTGTCTTCTACTGGACCCCGTGAGGTTCATTAGCCACTTTTCCCCCTGAGATTTTACTTTAACATTTCAACACCTGAAGAAGCTGTGTATAACTCAAACCCCCCATTATGTTCACCTTCCGTATTGGTAAGCACTTCCACTTCTGGACACAACACCCAACACTCACAAGTAAAGGTGGGCAGGTAGAACTTGGCTCCTGCTTTAAAGGGACACAGTGCAGGGCCGGCTGGCTCCACGGCAGAAACACCATGGCAGAAGGGTGAAATGGATCAGAGCTGCACAGTTCATGGGGTTTGGAAGCAGTGCAGGGGACAGTGCCAGAGGGAAGGGCCAGGGCCAGGGCCAGTACCCCGCTCACACCTCTACCACTCACCCACACACACCCAGGGGTGTATGCTCCACCAATCCCCCGGAGAACTCACAAGATGAATACGTTGGCTCAATCAAGCATAAGGGTCACACCTTCCTTGAGAATTTTTCAAGATATTTCCAGTTACTCTAGTGATTTTTTTTTTTTTTTTTTTTTGCCCTAGGGAATTCTGCTGTGAACCTTTCTCTGTATGGAGGATTATCTGGTGTGCTCACCTTTTCTCTACCATGTTTAAGTGAGAATGCTGTAATTTTGAAATATGCTTCTCACTCTGCGGTGACTCAGTTGTGATTTGTTTTGATGGCAAGCTCCTGCTCACTCTAGATTCATTCGTCCTTCTCCACTTGACCTTTAACTCTTGGAATTCCAAGCCTAGTTTCCCCTGAACTCCACAGAGCCAGGTAGAACATCTCATCAGCTCCTTCAACAGCTAAATTTACAGAATGGATCAATTCTAGCAGCTTTCCCACTAACACTGGTGCAATAGTACCTGTGCTTCATTTCCTATAAATACATGCTTGAAGATGACACATGAGATGTATTTTATTAGTACATGCAGCCAAACAAAGAAGCACATTTACAGGATAAATTTTCTTACTAAAAACTGATGTTTTATTATAAGAAGCACATAAAAAAATCCTTTAAGATACTGTTGTACACAAACAACATGCATACATTTTAAAGAGGGTTAAAAGATATCAGTGAAAGCCACTTTGTTCATGTTTGTGTTTTGAATTCCAAATTATTGATTCCATGTAGAAACAGAAGGATCAGCAATTCTGAAATATACTCCATGGCTTGCAGTCATTCAGTAATACTCAGTTGTAAGTGTAATTGCAGACTCCTTGAGATGGGCAGCTGCAGCAATGCTCAGCCAGTCTAATTTCTTTGTCTATTTTTAAGAAATAATACCTGATAGAGTTTTAAAATTGATATCTGACCTCCAGCCACAAAATAATTTCTCCATTATTATTACTTTGTCTGAGATTTTGTTGTCGTCCCACATGACATGCATACGAACAAGGACAGAGCATCTGTCAGGTAAAACCATAGCTGCCAGAGACAGTAGCTCACTGCCCAGGCAGTGGAGACTAAAACCAAATGCTCTCTAAACAATAATGCGTTCCTCACTAGTACGCATCGCTGGTAGTAAGTATTCATGCTCACTCCTAAAAAGAAAAGGTCTGGGAGAAGTCTGAAGTTCTGAAATGCATTTTTAAATTTGGGGATTCTTAAACTTTGGGTTACAAATTCATGACATTATATTAACAATGTTATGGCTACTTGTATTTCAAAAATGTAAAAAAAAAAAAAAAGTAATCAAAGGCATTTGGCTACTACACCTGGAGAAAATGGAATAAGAAGGATACAGCCCTAAAAGGTTACACTTGATGCACGGATTAGGAAGCATCATCACAACTGCTAGCGGCATTTGCTTCCAAACGGTCCCTGCTCACTCGGCTGGGCAGCCACTCACTGCCGTCTCAGTGGTGCACAGTGGCCCCTCAAGGCGCGCAGCAGCTACTCGGTGATCTTAAGGTCTTTCCTCTATGCTTCTCGCCTTCACCTCACTTAAGTTTTAGACACAGGAAATGCTCACAGTCCTTTTTCCAGTACTCTAACACCTTTCAAGAACCATTAAAACTCCACTTGCAAAAACAAATAATTTTTATCCTACTCTTGTAAATTTTGGAAGCAGAGTTGGTGCAGTCCAGCTGTGCCACTTAGCCACTGTGCAAATGTAGAGAGATGATGGAGCTCTCTGAATTGCAGTCCTTCGCCTGGACATGGGAGTCCTGACTGCACCTCCTATACTTACACAGCCTCCACGAGTAGTGAGGTATAAGATTCTGACTCACTGCCTGGTTTCGCTGCGCCTCCATCCCTCTTTTCCAAAATAATAGTTACAATAGTACCTATTTTTGTAAGGCTATTTAAGGATCAAGTGAGATAGTGCTTGTCAAATGAGTAAAACAAGTACAAATTAAGTGTCCCCAAAATGTCATCTCTTGTTGTTAGTGAAAGGAGAAAATCAGCCAGTGTATGTAACAGAGTCCAACAAATTTGTATTCAAGACATAACCTGGCATTCATGGGCCGTGGCATCTTACGTAAGTAACTGGACCTAGCTGAGCCTTAGTTACTTCGATTGTAAAGCCCAAATGATGAATTCTGAATGCTTTGTATTTAATTGCCCCCCCAAAAAGTGTCATGCAGTCATGAGGCCAACTTCTGGAGTTTGTGACTAAGTCATGATCCATTAGGATTATGGGTGTGAGTGCTGGGATTATGGGTGTGAGTGAGGCTGGGGTTATGGGTGTGAGTGAGGCTGGGGTTGTGGGTATGAGTGCGGTTATGGGTGTGAGTGCGGCTGGGGTTGTGGGTGTGAGTGCGGCTGGGGTCTACACCCACCCTGGGCTGGACAGTCTGAATGTAGTGTAAGGGAGGCCACTTATTCTCGGCAGCCGTTGTTGTCATCACTCTTTTGCTCTCTGCTCTTCTGCTGTTGCCGGGACCAGTTGCCCTGCACCGTGTGCCGCTCTGCCTTGGGGCCAGCTGGGTATGGACTGAAACCTCTACTGAGTGTGAGCTAAATAAACTTTTCCTTCCTTCATTTTGGGTGAAGGAATGACAGAAGAGTAACTAAGACACTGAGCATGCTCAAGGCCAGCCAATACAAAGAGCAGAGTGGCTGTTCAAGAGAATAGGTTATTATGAGCAGCATACAAAAGTAACCTAGGGAAAATCACTACTCAAAGAATATTTAGAAGAAAGTGATAACAAAGCAGCTCCTATCTCAGGCCTTCCCAGGAAAGCTAGACAAAAGTATATGTTAGAGAAATGACAAAGAAAACAACAGTGAAATAGAATGAATATCTAACTATGAAAAGATAATAGTGAATATATCAGAAAATTCATAAAATCAAAGAGCTCATTTGATTCACAGCTCCAACTTTCTACTTGGTAGGTTTGCCAAATAGCAACTATATAATGCAAAATACACAAATTTCCTTCTAAGTCAGTGATTGGCCTTGAGCATGATCAAGACATATTCACTACCCAGAGCTAAAAAAGGTAAAGTCTATGTAGGCTTATGTTCACATACACTAGGCACAATGTACAAGAGGTTTCATATTGGTATAGCATAACCCAAGAATCAGGATGGTAATGTTATGCTGGTCTTGCCGACAGGCTGGGCTGGAATGGTGATTCTGGAGAGCATTACCCAGTCCCATAGGTCACGGCGATATTGGTAGAAGGGCATCTCACTTAGACGCAGCACTGGCAAGTCCTGGGGCAGTGTTCTCGCAGCAGCAGGCAAGCACAATCATTGACTTAGAAGATCAGCACCACTGTTGCTATTACTAGAGCCAAGAGCTTAGCATTCACACCACATAGAGACTGCATAAAGCTATGCTTTATAATTTAAAAACAAGAAGTAAGGGAAACACAAATATAGGTTGAACAAACAAGCATAAAGGGTATCTTTGTTATAATACATGTGTCTTACCTGTCTTACATGGTGAAATAAGGCCAAGCATTTGGAACTATTGAGCATACCCCTCCTCCATGCCTAGGGGACTGGGACCCAGGACCCCCACAGCTGCCCAGAGCCACACACACTGAAGTCTCTAGTACAAAATGGCATAAGGTTCACATGAAGCTTAGCACATCCTCCTATATAATTCACATCATCTATGCACTACTTTTCATATCTAAGACATTGTAAATGTGATATAAATAGGCATACGAAATTGTCTAGGGATTAACAAAAAGGTCTGTACATTTTTGATGTTTAATGTGTAGCTGGCCTGATTCATGGATGTGGATCTCACAAGTATGGAGGGTTGATTGGATATTAAAACCGTATGCCTAGAGTGTCAGAAGTCTTGGCTATCATGCCCTAACTTGCTCTAACAACTAAAGGTTGTGCTATGCCTATCTTGTTACTCTGGTTTCTGAGTCTAGAGCCAACCTCATTTTTACACAACAGGACAATAAAACTCTCTTGTCTTAGTGACTTTATTGCTGGAACAAAATACTGGCTACTCAGAGTTAAAGGAAGAAAGGCTTATTTAGCTCGCTGTTTAGAGGCTTCAGTTCATAATTGGCTGGCTCCAAGGCAGGGCATCATGGCAGAGGAGAGACAGCCCTTGGCAGGGTGAGCCGCAGCAACAGCAGTGAGCCTCTCTATCCCTTTTAGCCCATCCAGGCTCTAAGCATTTTGGGTGGTGCCACCTCACCAAGGATGGGACTTGTCTTCAGTAAATCCATTCAACCACACCCAGAACTATGCCAGTCAGTGGAGGAAGTTAGTACCACACACCCTTAATCTCAGTATCACATACCCTAATCCTACCAGCTCCAAAAGGCCCCACCTGTGAGTGCATAAGGCTTTGGGGGAACATCTAGGCACAGTGTAAAATTAAGGAAGTAGCAAGTTGCCCAAGGGTGAAGTCAGGGTGGCCAAAGGTTAGAGTTTCCTTTGTTCCCATTGCTGCTTCTGCAGTAAAACCCATGCTTCTCTCTCCATTCCATTTCCTCCTAACTCCGATGCCCATTTCTTCAAACTTCACCACTGTCTGTTAAATCTGCTATGCCAATGTGTAGGCTGAGACACTCAGTTATTTGGTCAAATACCAGTCTAAATATGGTTTTGAGGGTATTTTAAATCAAAATCATTCAATTTTGATTAAAACAGATTCCCCTGTATCATGTAGGTGAGCCTCATCCAATCTGGTAAAAGCCTTGAAAGCAAAGACAGAAGCTCCCGCAGGAAGGAATTCTACCTGTGGCTCTCCCTGGAGGATCAGCTCTGCCCTGGTCTCCAGCCCATCAGTCTACCCTGCGGATCTCAGTCATGCAAGCCCCATGAAGCAGAGGCATCAACTCTGTAAGAAGTCTCTCTTTCATGAACCTACAGGCTGAGGAAGGCAATGGCAGGAACAAGGTTAGCCAGGGCCATAGAAGGAAGCTGCAGATGAAGCAGTAGCTTGTATAGCTTAAATGACTTGGGTTTTTCTCAACATGAATTAGGAAGCCCTTGGACATTTTTGAATGGATATGACACAATTTGACACATTTTTTAAAATTCCCCCTGTCAGATGATGGAGAACAAATCACTACTCAAAATTATCTAATTTTCTGTACTTTATAAAACCAGGAGGCTAAATCTGAGATCCTTCTAGCTTGCATTCAACCATATGAAATAATAAAAACATGAGTGGAGAAGATTTTTTAAATCTGTTATTTAATTAAATGTTTTGTGGTTGATGACAAACAATAAATCAATTGCCTGTTACCATCTTTAAAATATAAATGCTTGGCAAAACTTAACATATTTTGAGCAGAAAAAAAGTGACCTTCAAATTCTCGGATCCTCTTAGCATCTGCGCCTCCAAGTATTTTGACATATTCCCCACTTGACTTGGCTCAAAGAACTCCAAGAGGAACAGTGGCAGGGATTCAGCAGAGGTAAGATTTACTGTGACTCACACTTGGACAAAACTAATCAAGTCTTGGCTTGAGAAGTTGAAGCACAGTATGTGGAGACGTGTTGTTTTCCTGATAATCCTTGAAAAAGAAATAGGAAACAGGGAAACAGAACTTTTGCAAATGGGAAAAGGGCCAGGAGATGGAGGAGGGGAAGAGAAAAGGGACATAGAAAGAGTGGACACAAACAGAACAAAAAGCAACAACTACCCACAGGGACATGATCATTATGTGTTGCAAACAATAACTAAAAAAGCATGAAGGGCCAGCCCGATAACTCTAGCGCACCTGCTTAGACAGAGTGCAGGGGCCCAGTTCGATCCCTGTCCTGCTGTGCCAGCCCTGCCTGCGGGGCACGCTGAGATGGAGATTAAGACTGGGTGTGGTGGTACGTGCCTGTAATCCCAGCACTTGGGAGAATCACTAGGAGTCTGATCTGTGTAGTGAGACCCTGTGGACTCTGCAGACCCTGTCCTAAATATAGAAAATAAATAAATATGAAAACTGAGGGATGAATCTGGAGATGGGGGAGAAAAGAGGAGAGGAAAGGGAATAAAAAGAAGTAAAGGGCTGGGGACATAGCTCAGCAGCACAAGCACCCACCTGGCAAGCGCTGGGTCCTGAATTCAATCCCGGGTAAGTAAAAGAAAAAAAATTAAAATATGTTCAGTACAATCATCTACTCCTAAAATGAATGTAGCCATTATGTACTACAAGCATGTACTAACAAAAGGATTAATTTTTTAAACTTTTTTTTGTCTTTTTTATTGTATTTAGTACAGGGCCTACAGGGTCTCACTACACAGATTGGACTCAGAGTGATCCTTGTGTTTTCAGCCTCCCAAGCACTGGGATTACAGGCATGTGACACCACTCCTAATCTCAGTTGCAGTCTCAGTACACTCCACGGGTGGGGCCCGCATGGCACACCAGGGATGAACCCCAAGAATTAATTTTTATTTTGAAAAGGAAAGAAATCTAACTCTCACTGGCTTAACCAAACCAAGTTACTTGAGATATTGAAGATTGTTCTACATTTTATTGATTGTTAGTGTGAAAATAGGTCATGTGTATTCCTGAGGGTTCTCCAGAGCAACAGATCCAATAGGACAGACAGCTAACAAATGATAGACGATAGATCTGTTTTAAGGAATTGTCTCATGTGACTATTGGGGATGGCAAGTGTTACATTTGTGAGGCAGCTTGGCAGATTTGAAACTTAGGAAGAGTTAGTTTTTGCAGTGTTGAGTTCAAATGCCAGAGGATAACAGGCTGGAAATTCAGGCAGGATTCCTGGGTGGCAACCGTGAAAATTCCTCCAAGAAACCTCAGGCTTTGTTCCTCAGTGGATTGGGCAATTCTCACCCACACAATGGGGTAATCCGCTGTGCTCAGGTCTACTAATCTGAATACTTTTCATAGTCTAAAAACACCCCCAACCACAGCACTTAGATTTGTCTTCTGTCAAACAACCGTGCACCGTGACTTAGTCAAGTGGACATACATTAGCCATTATGTCACGCTGTCATTCAGCTCCAAATTTCTTCACCTGGCAGGACTCAGTAAATGCTAATTCTCAGTCAACAGAATTCCCCCCTTCACCTTCCATCTTACATTTTCATTGTTCTTCATTCTTGTCCCTGGGAATAAAAGCGAGTGTGATATTTTAAACTTTGCTACATAAATGCATGTATAGCCATTTACGGGACTAATATTATTAATAAAATATCATTAATAAAGAAAGGGCAATTTTTCCTTCACTTCTCTCTGCATCCCTGTGTTGCTAATCTAAGGTATATTTGAGAATTGTTAGAGTGAAATTTCTAGATCTGGTTTACCTGTTGCTACAGATACAATATTTGCGCACTCTCTGAATTCACATATTAAATCCTCATGGATGTATGAAGGGAGTTAGAAGTGGGGTCTGAGGCAGGTATTAGTCATGGAGGGGCAGAGCCTTCAAAATATAATTAGCATCTTTATAAAAGGGACCACAGAGATCTTCCTTGCCCCATGCCCACCATGACAGGCTACAGAAAAAAGAAGGCAGACTAAGGATCAGGAAGTCGGCCCTCCTCCCCAGACACTGAGTCCGCTGGTGTCCTCACCTCGAGCTCCTCAGTCTCCAGAACTGTGAGAAATGAATTGCTTGTACACTGCTCACTCCTGGGTATTTTGTAAGACATCTGTTAAATGTGAGTGGTAACCTGATATTGCACAAAAATGTTTTAATAAGTTGGATCTGGGATGTTAGAAGTGACCAAGTGTATTTTCTTGAGTCTTTTATTGATTGATTGATTGATTAATTGATTGATTTTTGTCATTTCCCACATCCTAGTTTGTCAGAAAGATCATTCCTTGGAGATGAAAGCAGGAGTTCTGCCCTAACACTTCCCAGTGTGTGCATCAGTCCTGGCCTGTGCCCGGGGTGGGAATCTCTCTGGTTCTAAAGCTGCACTATCTCAGCCTGAACCCCCCTCTTATTAGCCATGACCTATGTTTAACCTAAGGAGTATCCCAATCTTCAGAGAATTGGAGCCCTGTCCTGCTTTCCTTAGACTCCCTCTGTTTTAGGCACAGAAGCCCATCTCTGGATTGAAGATGAATGACCAATGCCTCTGTCATGTGCTGAGAGTCTATTACTGACCTGGATTTCCAATCCTTCATTGGCTCCTACCAACTGCTGTGAGCCCCCTGCAACTGGGCAATGTGCTCCATCACCCCGTGCTTCACACACCCTGGTCTGCCCAGAAGACTAGGCTTCTCTCCTTTCCTATGCCCACCTGAGCATAGAGGGCCAGTTCTAGGTACCCATTTCTTCAAACATACCTGTCCTGAAACTATCCCTGGGTAATCAGGCCTGGGGTTCCAGCCCTATAAACTGCAGATATAGGACTAGCAATGCCCCTTTCAGCTCTGACAGTCTTCTGATTCCACAAATGTCTCTACTTAATGGTCCTTGACAGCACCTCAGAGAAAATAAAATCACACAGGATTCTAAGCAGACTATTGCTATTCCATTCCACCGTCCCTGTGCCTAGCTCTCTTCTGAAGATAAATTTCTCATCATTCCATTGGAGCAGTGTTTCCCTTTCTTAGACAATACTTCTTGGTAAGTACTGTAGCTATTATCAGCTCAGCCAATGGATCCTAGTCTGATCATTAAGAGGTGTACACAAGATTTTTCTTCTGAATTTCTTACATAGCACAAATTAAATTTAAACAGAAAGTCTTGCTAACCACCTGCCTCTTGTCCTCAGGAACTTGTCACCAAGCTCTGTAGCCAGCTCCCAAGCAGACCTTGGGGCCTGGGGCCTTGTGATCACGTCCATGGGCTGGTACACTTCCTACTCACTTCTGATAAAAGAACATTTTTACACAACGCAATGATTAAAAATGTTGTTCCCTGAGGCTTAAGTTTAAATAGAGGATTAAGAGCATAACTAATTTACGTGAAACACAAAACATACTCATAAAGGCACAAGGTATTATAAACGTTACACTAAAAAGTACTAGGGCTTTCCACCACAGACCAGAAGAGGCAGGTCTTCTTCTCATTTACTTTCAGAAAATAAAGTTCCTAACAAAATTGTTTTACTAACTGAGCTACTCTTTCCTTCTTTTTTTTTTTTTCTAATCAGAGAATTTCAACAGAGTCTGTCTCAGGAAATGTGGTACCTATAGAGCATGCATAAACTGAAGCTTAAAAAATGATTAATGAGATTGTTTTCCTCTCCTAAATTGAATTAAATAAAAAGCATGATCAAACTACTTGGCTGTACAGAAGTCAGTCATTAATATTGCTTTAAAAATTCAACAGGAAACAGCTGATTCAGTCGACATGGGTATCAGAGGCCTCACAGAGCCAGGCTTGTCTGCCCTGAGTTCCTTTTGAAGCCATTCCAGTAGCTGCAAGCAAATGGTGACAGGATAATTGGCACTAACCAAGATAAAGGCTATGTGTCCTTTGGCTATTATGTTAGCAACTAAGTACATTGAAATACTGTCCGCCAAAAATATAATTTCCAGAAGGACAGTTAGTGGTATAATAAATGTGTGTGCCCTTTAAGTCTTCCAAAGGTTTAGTGCGCTTGTTGGAGGGAAGCTGCCCTTCCTGCAGCGAGCTACCACCCTGCGTGGGGAGAGGTCATCTCAGAGCCCGCGCCCTGCCCCAGCTGCCAAAGGCCACCTTGAGACTTCCTGCTAGGGAAGAGAAGGTGGTGGCAAGAGAAGCCGACCCCAGGGCAGGCCTGCAGGGACCACGCAGAGAGGACCCCAGGCACGGACATGGTGTGGCCCCCACCCTGGGTCCTCCCTGAACTTGGAAATTCCTAAGGTTAAATTCAGAGTCAAGGGTGCCCCCAGGAACGTGCTCGGCCAGACAGGGGGAGAGCGGACAGCGGGCTGGGGTGGAGGGATGGTATGGGCACTCAGGGAAGGCCAGCTCTCCGGACCGGCCTCGGCACCCATGGGCTTCCGCTGGGCCCCTCTGCTCCCTAGGGACGCAGCCTTGGGCGCCCGGCCCAGCCCGCTGCCCTGACCCCAGCGCTGCGGCCCACGCAGCTGGTGCTCGGCCTACAAAGCCGGGCTTGCCCCTGGCCACTACCGGGAGCTGCATTGTAGGGCCCCCTTCCCTCCTCCAGAGTCCTCCGCCGCCCTCCTTCTCTCCATCCCGCTGAGGCCCATCCTCTCTACTCTTCTCACCTCGCATTCCTGGTCCTGCAGGGCCAGGTCTGCTCTGCACGGAGTTCTCTGCTGCACACCATGGGGGTGGGCAGGAGAAACCTTCAAGGGCCATCCAGGATGCAACTTGACTACATGTCACTTTCCTCTGTTTCACACACCTGCATATGTCTGTCTGTCTGTCTGTCTGCCTGCCTGCCTGCCTATCTCCCTCTCCCTTTCTGTCTCTTTCTCTGTGTCTATCTTATCTTCTGTCTCTCTGTGTTTTTCTGTGTCTGTCTTTCTCCCCCTTCCTGTCCCTCTCCCTGCCCCTCTCCTTCTTCGTATCTGTCTGTCTGTCTGTCTGTCTCTCTCTCTCTCTCTCTCTGTCGTCTGCACATGCCCAAATGTGCCCTGTTCTTCCATTGCTCCTCTGCCTGAAATTCCTTCCCTTCATCCAGATTTATTTCCTCTTTCCTGGCATCTCTGACTCATCCTGCATTTCTGAAATCAGTCTGCTTCAGGGTGAGGCCTCCTGCAACTCTCCCCTGAAGTTTTGGCATAGTTCTCATGTGTACATGACAGTTAGCATGACTGTTCTTGAGGCACTTACAGCCTCAGGAACAAAGACTTGAACACTGAGGATGCCCAGTAAGTATGTGCTGCATGAGCACATTTTGTGTGTTTGCAAGGTATGCTAGAAACATCTAGTGATTGCTTACGTTGTTTTATTACAGTAAAAGACACATTGCCATGACATGTCCCTCAAAATCCTCCCCCCACTTTGAACATGCTTATCCCGTCACTCTTGCCACTTTCTGAAGCAGCTCTGGAGTTCTCTTTTGAAAGAGTCTTTTTTGTAGCAGCACTGATGTCTGGAATTTATTTAAAACATTTACAGCAATCTCTGTCAAATAAAAACTTCATGGTGTCTCATCAAACTTGTTCACCGGATCTGCCACTGTGTGACTTCGGTTCTTCTCAAAAGCCAAAATGACTGTGAAAGGTACATGCTTGGAACTGATGCAGGACACAGAGGCAGCCAGGACAGCACAGCTAGAGGCACTGGCCGACCACCCCTTTGGCATTTACAATAACCAGCCTGGCAATGCAGCCATCCACTGAGTGTGACATGTGCTGCCTTCAACTACTACAGGGCCTGCAACCTTCAGCATATTTCAAGCATATAAAGTGAACTATTAGTAAAATCTCAGCGATAAGCTAGTTAACTTTTACAGAGCTGATTTTATTTTGCTGAACAATGACTCAAGCAAGTAGACATGAATGGGGAAAAAGCCATATTGATAACAGCAAATGACAAAGAGTAAAGATGATTTACTTTGGGGTTGTGAAGTGGGAGGGGACTCTTTGTAATGACTGATGGCCCTGAAATTCACACATAGTGAATCCATCTTGAACGTGAGCTGCAGAGTTCCCCTCTGCTCTCCAATCCTGGCTTCACTGTAGACTTGCTTTCATTTCCTCTTAAACCAAGGTTCAGGATCAGTTTGCTTCTTAGACAATGGAGATGGACTCTCTGATCACTGAAGCAAGATTTTAGTTCATAGCTTTGTGGGGGACAAGGTACTGCATAGCCTTCTTTTCTACAGATTTCTGAGGATCCTTAGGGTTAGAAACCAAAGGTTCTACTTATTTTAATAATTAATAGTGTCCATCTTACAGGACACATAAAACTAATGGAGGCTATAAGAAGCCCATTTTTAGCTAGTATATTAGAAATATTGAACAATAATAAAATTATAGAGACCTATAGTCTTAGTAAGATTTTCTTTTAAATTGAAGTAAGCAGCATCTTGAATATGAGCACCAGAACATGTGAACTTCATCCTGTAGGAGACTATTGCATCTTCCTAACACCAGCATGAAGAACCATTCTTTTCTATGCCTGGGCTCCTAACCCAGCAGGGCCACTTGGGCACTAATGTCAGGACAAATGTCAGTCTTCTCTTTATATATTGCACCTACCTAACTAGTTCAGGTCTCATTTGCCCAAGGGAGTTACTTCCCTCCAGAATTCCTTTATTCATTCACTCAACAAATGAATGAACAGCATGCATACTTTGTGACAGGCCCTCTCTCAGGGGCTGAGGACTCAGCACAAGGAAGGCCCTGCCCATCACTCCAGTTCACTTACCCTCTGTCTCTTCCCTAGTGAAGAAGGGCATTGTAAACATTCCATTCTATTTTGTGGCTCACAAGTGCACCAGACTGGTGGCTAACAGAGATGGCCACCTCTCCCAGAGACAGTATCATGGCTCAGCCACCAAGGGGCTGGGCAGGACAGCTCCAATGCTGGTCTTGGAGAAGGCTTGGGGAAGTCACTGGCCTCCCATTTTGAGGTGGACAACAGCATGAAGGACACTTCCAGAGGGACATCCTAGAAAAGCAGACAGGATAGGAGATGGGAGGAGTGAAGAGCAGCCCCCTGCCTGTTGGCCTGGTCCCTGGGGAGGGTCAGATAGAAACTACTACACAGTCAGAGAAGGACTGGGTTACTAGGATGGTCAGCACAAAAATAAAGGCATCAGAACTGTGGCTGGTACGCTGGAAGAAGGCCAGGCCTCAAGACAGAAATCCGGTGGCCAGGCCTGTGTGCCACCCAAGAGACAAGCAATGACTTGGAATCATCTGTAGTTAGTGCTGCCAGGTCCAGAAAGTCCAGACAGAGTTCAGTCGCCCAGGTGAGTGACCAGTGAGTCCAGACCCACCCTGTCCCCAAAATGCCTCTGTTTTTCTAGGCACCCTGGCTACATGAGCCGCTTCCCCATCACACCAATATTAGCTAAGCGGCTCTTAGAGGAGGATGGCAGTTTGACCCACATTATTACTTTGCTGTATAAATTGCCCTTGGTCCCTGGGCACTTGGGACCCATCTTGGCTCTCAGGAGCTGTTTCTATTCCCCAGTAAACCTTTCCTACTCTCCACCTCCTTTGTCCTTTGGGACAAGCCCGGCTTGCCTCTGGCCACCACTAGGGGCTGCAGGGTAGGGCCCCCTTCCCTCCCCTGGAATCCTCCGCAGCCCTCCTTCATTCTCAGATTTCAGAGGCCATGAACTCCACATGTCAAACACCTAGCAGCTGGGAGTTGCATTTCTCCTGTGTTGTGGAGAAGGCTGGAGTTTCCGGGAGCCCGAACCAGGAGGAGTTTGCTCTGCTGCCCTGTACTGTGCCTTCACAGTTGCCCGCCAGCCACCATGACTCCTAGTTCTCTGCATGCTTGTGACCAGTGACCACCATAAGCCATGCATCTCAAGGGCTGATGTGGTCTATGAAATTAGAATCTATGCATATTTATCAGTCAAGGTACAATCTTCAGAGTTGGAGTTTACTGATGTAACTAGAGCTCATAATAACATAGGGGAAAAAGTTATGGTTACAAGTTAAGTGTAAATGCTTTGGGGAGGGGGTTTTTGAATTCACTTATCAAGTGCAAGAATAAAAATTTTACTCGGAAGAGCCTCTGATCCGATTTCTTTTACACAGCCTGCTGTGCAAGCAAGGCCGAGGACCATAGGGCTCCAAGGGCTCAGGCAGTTCTGCCCAGCACAGCTGGTGAGCATTCTCAGCACACGCAGCCCGGGAATTCCCTAGGAGAAGCTCCGTTTCATGATGAAGCTGGAGTAATCTATTCTTAAGTAGAAGTGACCTCTGTTCTGTGGCCTGGTAACTGAGCAGTTTCATATTATTTGAAGTCTTCTTCGACATTAGAAAATTCTCTCATAGATCTCTTCTGAAGATCAGGGCCATAAGCAACCTGGAGTTCTCTGATCTTCAAAGGAAACTATAAATAATGACTCCAGGGTCACTGAAAAAAAATTGTACAAGCAGCAAAAGTCAGATTCATGCTTATCTTATTGGTATTGTTTTCTAAAATTCAAGGGAATGACATTTTAAAAAATGATGTTTGTTTTTAAAAATAAATTTAAGAAAAGGCATATGTCATTTTAACAGAATAAAAGGCAATATTACTTACTTCCGGGAAACAAAAGGCAGAGAATGCTAACTATAGGTTTTATTTTAAATTGCATGACACTACAGGAGAGGGTTGTCTTGCTCTTATTGCTGTGGCTTTGACAACATTGGCTGCGGGTTCCGTAATTGCACCTGGCTCTGTGCTGAGTTCTGTACACAGCATGGCAGAAGGGCGGAGCATGCGTGCCTGGTGTGAAGCGCCAGACTCAGACAATCTGTGTGATCTCACGAAAATCACTGACCTTTCTGTCTGCTTGCTTATTTGAAAAGTAAAGATAATAATGGTATTGACACGACAGGATTATCTGAGGATCAAAGACATAGCATGCCATAGGCACTCAGCACACACCAGCAATAACTGCTATTTCACTAAATGCACCTAATCAGTGTTGCCTCGTTTCCCCCACCCCTTTAAAAAGACAGAGCCTGAAGTGCAGAAAGTTAGGATCTTCACCAGCATTAACGTTCAGATCAAGATCAGCACTGTTTGACTCCTTGGCTCCATCTACACCTTTGCCAGCTCCTCTACACTGTATTTGCCAATGCAGTGGCAAGTTTCAAATTCTTTTTAGATTTGGGCAGAGGACAAATGAACCAGTTACTTACCCCTGAAACTCGTGTTGTTTCCCAGTAAACAAGCATCACAGTCGTCAAATTCACTGCTGACAGGCACACGGGTTCTGGACGAGGGTCCACTGTCCATGCATTTTTGGTTCACCTCTTCAGTCATGAGAAAGATTTAAACATAAAGTGATACAGTTTGAAATTTGCACTAACACAACCATAAAAGCCTCAGAGTATTTCCTTATAACTACCAACGTCTGAAGTTGATTCTCTACTACTTTTTCTTGATGGGGGAGGTTATTTCATATTTCTCCAAGAGATAAACATTGTTACTAAATGCATGTATGCTCTATTGTCTGGTTTTCTAGTTAAGAAATCTAACTCTATGTTGTCTTTGATGGCTTAATTTAGAGCCAGGAGCATGTCTTTGACTGCCTGCTACATGGCTGGGCATGCGGTCAGTGCACAGAACACAGTAAGTAATACTCACAATAGACACACTGGGAACTGGTACAGGAGTTGCCTAGATTGATAGACCTCATTTCCTGTCCTACACTGCTCAGCACCAATGGAGTTTGTTTGTAAAGAGATCTCATTGATTTAACTGCAACACTTATTTTTCTTTCCTTTTGTGATTCATGTGTGTCCTTCAAATTTGTTTTCCTTTTTTAAAAAACATAATATTCCTTTGAGAGGGAATTAAAAAGAGCCCTGTTTGGAAGCTTGCCAAGTAGAAAATTCAGTGTTGCCAATTTTCTTACAAATAAAAGGTGACGCTTGGAGTGGTAGACTTACTTTCCCAGCCTGATCTCACAGTGGTGAGCATCGCGAATGCTACTCAGTGGCATGGGGGCTATCCTGGGCTGTGGTGAATTTTTACTCATGACAAGAGTAAAGCATAAACCACTGTGTGTCTGACTATAAGCAAGGGAGAAAAAGAAGTTCAAAGTCAAAAGGATTTAGATGATGGGACACCATGTCTCCATAGAGTGGATGGTCACGGTCCTTTTCAAAATCTGTCAAGGGAAAAAGAAGAAGTGCATATATTTCTCTAACTCCATCACACACTCTTGAGAAGTTTATGAGGAGGATGGAAAAGAACTAAGAATAAATTCAAATGGACTAGGGAGATGGCTCAGTGGAATAAGCACACCCCTGGCAAGTGCAAGGGCCTGAGTTCAATCCCCATTCCATCAAAAAAAAAAAAAAAAAAAAAAAAAAGAATAAATTCAAAGAGTCATCTGCTTAAATTTTCCTCAATTATCTCCCTTTTATAGGCACATGAACACAAAATTTACATACAATCTCAGAAGGTATGAGATGGTTTGAATGCCATCTATAGACCCGAAGAGGCCCAGATCAAGAGGCAGATAAGTCTTAGGAGTAGAATTTATATTCATAGGCTGCAAGTAAGAACACTGTTCAAACAAAATTAGTAGTGCACCTGTTATGGGTACAAACTACTGGAGAGTTATAGTTCTAGCAGATTCACGTGAGTTCTTCCTCATATGGATTCCTTGGTACAACCTCCTAGATAGCCAGATATAGAGGTTGAATGACAAAAGGGTAATTATTTTATGTCTTGTTGCTTACCAATGTCTGATGTTCCACTATGATTCTATGGCATAAATATGTTCTATTATGAAATACACCCTTGGATTTTATTAGATCCTTTCCAATGACACAAAATTTGTGGGTTTGGAAGGCGTTAAGATAGCTTCCTAGAACATTTTCCAAAGTTTTATGGACTCAGTATCCCTTCCTTGAAGTGCTTGGACTTGGAAGCATTCAAATTTCAGGGGTTTTGGAACTTAGAAAGGGCACTTCCACTCTGCATCCTTAATTTAAAATCTGAAACTCTATGCTTCAGTATTTTGGAGCATTTTGGATTCCAGCTGAGGGATGCTGTCTCTGCTTAGTGGTGGTGTCTCTAAAACTGCAAAAGCAGGTTCGTGAGGTCCACTCTTTGCCAATGGATATGCTCATGTGAGTCTGAATCTTCTTTTTGTACCTCAACCAAAACAGCATATTGCAAGAGACTGCTCGCACAAGCATCTAAAGAATCCAAGGGTCTTGCACTAAGCCAGAACTTGAGACTTGCAAACATGGAAAGCAATGCCTGCTTTTTTAACAAACTTGTTTGTTTTAGGAAGTAGCAGCATACATTTGCAATGCTTGTCCATTTTAACAGAATTTATAAATATTCAAGGAGTGTAATTCCTAAATAGCAACTATCAACAGATATGGCCCCTAAATGAAATCTCTTTGGAGACCTCACTACATTTCAATAGTGTTGAAGGGTCCAGCTACTTAATAGTTTGAGAACCTGACAAGTCCAAGATACATCGGGAATAAGTGCAAGGACATAAGGGACTGAGAAGGGCTCTGTGCTTCTCCTCTTGGGTACAGAGGAATTCCAGTGGCACTACATGGAGTGTATACAAAGCACACAAAGTGGGGTTGCAGTCCAACCTGCTTATTTGATTTGTTTGGCACAAAACACAGCTGTCACGGCAGCACAATTAGGGAGTCAGGTGACATGCACAATCCTAACAGGAGAAAATGACACCTGCAGGTTGTTGAGTGAGGCCCAGAACCCTGAAGCTGCTGTTTTTCCTCCAAAGAGAATGGAAAACATTTTAGAAGTTCTGCTTTTCTCTTCTTTTGCCGAATGATACAAGATTTAATTGTTGAATGTTGTAAATTTTTTAATAAAGTTTGGCTTTTATATTCTGAAATACTGTTTCAGATTAAAAAAAAAAAAATCTTAAAGCAGACAAGTCAGCAGGAGCTGGAGGGAAAGCGAAGAGTACCCCAAGAAGTCTGGCTTAGAACTGAACATTTTCTTACTCTGTGCTGAGCTGTGCTGTAGTTTCCTCGGGGAGAGGGAAAACAGTCTGGACTTGGTAATGAGTGAAAAATCGATCCAGAACACCTAGTTGTTCCATCTTCTGGATGATTTAACCTCCCTGGGCCTCGTTTTAGCTATAAAACTCAGCATCACTGTGTGTCTCAAAGTCTGTTAGAGACAGGGCAGAGAGGTGCCCCGCCGGGCTCGTCAGCACCTTCAGGCCCAGAGCCCCAGCACTGTGGGAGGCTGAGGCAAGAGGGCTGCAAGTTGGAGCCCCGCCCGGGCAACTTGAAACCTGTCTCAAAAAGAAAACAAGGACAGGGGTTGTAACTCAGTACAAAGGCCCTGTAATCCCAGTATCGAGAAAATAAAGGCGGCATGCAGAAGGTAAGCGCAGACGCGTTAGGTGTGATGGTCCCCGGGCCGAGGGCCTGGCCTACGGGAAGCAGGCTTGCGGGTGACCCGTCCGCCGCCAGCACCTCGCGCCCCGCGTGGCTCATCGCGCGCTCGCGCATCGATTGGCGCAGCCTGGCGCGGCCGTCGGGAAGGCGGGCGCGGGATCGCCGAGCGCGCGATGAGCGAGCGGCGCGTCTGTCTGGCGGGCGGCGGTGGTCCGCACAGCGCAGCCCGAGCCCGGCTGAGCCCCGTCCGCCCTCGCCGCGCCCCGCGCTCCCGCCCTCGCCCCCGCAGGTGGCCGTGTGGGCCTCGTGCTCGGGAGGGC
>PVKA01008884.1:0-56652 GCA_004027165.1 Ctenomys sociabilis
GAGAATATTCTGAGCTTTCACAGTGGGGCTCTTCCTCCCAAGTGGCTAACTTTTTTTATTTTATTTTAGGGAAGGGTCTCGAGGATGTTCAGGGTTTCACTACTAGATCGGACTCGTAGTGATCCGCCTGTTCACAGCCTCCCAAGAGCTGGGATTACAGGCGCGTGCGACCATGCCCAGTCTCTCAAGGCATTATTCTGGACCGAGTCTTGGAATGAAGAAAGGACAGCAATGGGAAAATCTGAGTAAAATCTGGGGCTTATTTAGCAGTCAAGCACCATTATTGGGTCTTAGTTTCACAAATGGTTACGTCCAATATTAGGAGAAAGTGAAGCTATGGGAGTATCATTTAAAAATTCTTGTTGGCACTATATAGGTTCTCTGTGAATATAAAGTTATCCTCAAAAAACAAAAAAGTTACAAACTTTTAACATTGTATCTCAGCTAGTCAGGAGGCTGAGGCAGAAGGATTACAAATTCAAGGCCAGTCTGAGCAGTATAGTAAGACACTTTAAAATTGAAAGAGTGAGAGGGAGAGGGAGAAAGGAAGGGAAAGAGGGAGAGAGCATGAGGGTGAAAGACAAAGACAGACAGACAGACAGACAGACAGACAGACAGACAGACAGATAGAGACAGAGGGCTGAGAACCCTCCAGTTTCAATCCCCAGTACCAGGAAGGTGGAAAAAAATTAAAACCCCAAACAACAACCACAACAAAACCTTTATGACTTTAGTGAACGAAATCCCACGTGTAAGAAATGCAAACGCAAGACGATGGCAACTCCTTGGGCCACATTCAAATCACTGCTGTTCTTTGGTTACAGAGCACTGAGAGCAATCTTGCCTCTCATTGAAAATGGCAGCAGATTTTAGAAGCTGCTCACCTTAGTGGACTAAGCTAATTAAATCAAGAAGGAGGGAGAGGCCCATTCCGGGTTTTCTGAGGGAACAGCGGAAGGAGACGAGACACCTCAGCGCAGGGCTTGTCTTCCTTGAGCCAGTGTTTTGTGCAGAGCACGTGTGTGTGTGTGTGTGTGTGTGTGTGTGTGTGTATGTGTGTATTTTCTACAATATTTGTTTTTGTTTTGATTTTATGAGATAGGGGCTCACTGTGTAGTTCAGGTTGGTCTGAACTCATGATGTAGCCTAGGCTGGCCTCAAACTCCCAGAGATCCTCCTGCCTCAGCCTCCCGAGTGCTAAGATTACAGACATGTACCATCATGACCCACACTCTTGTTTAGTTTAAACGCAGTACTTTTTGTACCTGCAGGTGCAGACCCAGACTCAATATTTACTCTTTCCTCTCTTGACGTCCTCTGAAACTCATGACCCACAATTGGCAAACCCTACCCTATGCAATGCCAATGCAAATCCCCAGGTTTCAATCCTGGTTTTGCCACTTGGGGGCTCAGGGCCTTGGGCAAGTTGCTCAACTTCTTGCAAGCCCTGACCTTTCCATGGGTGTGCGGACCCTATTCTCAGTGCCCTTTCAGCCCTTTGTTATCTTGGATACTCCTCTCAATCATCCTATGAGGGCGCTCTCCACTTCTTCTTCTTCTTTTTTAATATTTGTATTTACTTATTTGATACAGGGTCTCTTTATGCAGCTCAGACTCATAGAGATCCTCCTGTCTCCGCTTCCCCAGAGCTGGGGTTACAGGCATGCACCGTGACGCCCAAGTTCCAGGGCAGGTATGGCATGCAGTATGGGGAATTGAACTTGGGTCCGTGTGCTTGCCAGGCAGCCCCTAGAACCATCGAGCTATGTCCCTGTCCTCCATTTCTCTTTTTAGTAGATAGCTATGGAGCACGGCCATGAGCCCAGAACGAAGTGAGCAGGAAGCACCCATCCATGAGCACCACAGTGAAAATTTGCAGCCCCTGTGGAGCACAGAGCCAGGGTCTACACAGCACTCTCTCTGAGGATGCTGAGACAGATGGGAAGAGGGCCTTTGCCTAGTCCCCTCCGTGGGTAAGGACAGAAGGAGTCCTGGTGGCCATTCTCCCATGACTGGCCCAGGGAAGAGCTCTGTTCCTTCCCTCTAAGTTCAGCAGCGACTGCTCAGGTCCCTCGTGGCCCTTATGCCAAGCAGGGGGACACGAGTTTCAGCTCAGGGGAGCAGAGTCCATGGGACCAGACAAAGCACAAAGACCACGGGAGGTGAGACTCAGATGCTGTTGGCTGCCGGGGTTTGTCCATGTGGACAGAGAGCAAGGGAGCCGTGGCTGGAGAGAAGCAGAGGGGGCACAGGAGGAGGAGGCTGGCAGGTTCGCCCTTCTCCTCTCGCAGCCCTGGGGAGACCCAGGCCCATCCCCGCCTTGAATTCCTGGAGACATCTGGGTCCTTAGGACAAGCTCGTTTTTTTTTTTTTGCTTAATCTTACAGCTAAAAGAAACCACGTTCGTGCGTGGGGTGGGGCAAGTGCCCAGCAAGGCTCTGCTTTTGAGATGCTTTGAGGCCCCTCCACACCCTAGGCTCTTTGAAGCCCTTTCGGCATCTGGGTCTGAGAGTTCTTAGATAACTCTGCGATAGATTCTCTGCTTCAGAGCGTGTGGCTGCAAGCTGACTCTCAATAAATCAGACGGGAGCTTTGTGTGAGGAACAGAGCCTCTGCCATAGATCATTTTTGTTTTCCTCTCGGGGAGAACAACTATGCCACGGCAATAACCTGCCACGTATATGTCTCAGAGCCCCATTTATATAGCCATATGGATAAATATATATAAATAGGACTCTGGAATAATAGATTAAGAGATCTGCTCATCCATAGAAGACTTATGGGGCTTTCAGGACCTAGTGGCGGTCTGATTCAGTAAGAAAGATGGGTCCCCAGCAGGATGTGTCCGAGAATGCGATGAGCAGAGAACCTGGTGGAAAGCCCATCCCAGAGATAGAAAGGTGGGAGGGGCTGGAGGAGCCACTCTGGAGCTGCGGGCAGGGAACAAGCAGGGGAAAGTGGTGCAAAGCTTCACTTTCAGAGAAGCCCAAGGCCTGCTGTCTTCCCAGCTCGGCCTCTGTGTGGCTGTGTGATCTCGGGCAGGTCGCTTGCCTTCTCTGGGCCTCTCTGTGTGTCAGTTGTCAGTGAGAAAGGTGGACTCACTGACCCGCAAGGTTCTTTTCTGCTCAGACATGATAATGACTCAGGTCTTCGACCACCACGGTCCAGGTGGGAAAGGATGAGTTCCCAGTGAGGTCAGGGGCTATCTGCAGGTGCTGGCCAGTCTCTGTGCTCCTCTGGGCTTCCTATCTTCTGGCAGCTTCCCCACAGGGGTCTGCATCCACCAGACCAAAGGTCCTGGGACAGCCTAAGCAGCCACAGCTGCAGCTGAGACTCCTCTTCCCGGGCTCTGGCATTGCCTATGCATGCATGAGGTGCCGAGTGGGAGCGTGGAGTCTTTATGCTCGCCGCCGGACTTCATCCGAATATGGGCCCAGGCAGGTGGGTGCCACCTCCTCCTTATTTACAGATGATGCAGCAGAAACAGAGCACGGCCTGCCAGGCCCTGGACAGGTCCCAGCAGTGTAGCTTGGCATCTGTATCCCTCCCCCCCCACACACTGTGTGTGCATCCCGCCCATCACGACAGGCACAGGGGCTCCAGGAGGCCAATGAGTGGCAACTGGTGTGGGCTTTGGACTTCTCGGACTTTGTTTTGCAGGAAGGAATGGAGAGGGAAAACTTTCATGCTGTCTCTCTCAGTTTTTCCAAGTATATCCTTTTTATTTTTATTTTTTTAACAATGAAAGTCCATTTACAGACTTAGAGGACCCAAGGTAACTAACTGGCCGCTGCCGTGCTTCGGTGAGCCTCGAAATCAACGATGGACAGGATAACGTGTGCCGGAGGCTGCCGGCTTCAGCAGCATCTCAGCCTCCTTCCCGCTCCCTCCGTGGCTGAAGCCAGGCTGCTGTGACACCCTCCACTCTCGTCCCGGTGTGACAGCGCTGCCGGTGTCACGTCCGTGGTCATCTGAATGCGTCACTGAATTTAAACAGGCTCTCCCTGTGCCAGGCCGGAGCTGCAGGCTGGCTTGATTCTCTAAACACTTCCTGAGTGACACTGCCTACCTCACACGATGGGTGGGGAACCGAGGCTCAGATGGCTAGGTGCTGCGGCTAGCCCAGGGCAGAGCCATGGCCCCCCTGCCTGGCTCTGGAGGTGTGGTGGCTACTGCCACACTCCGCTCCCTGTGGCACTGCCTGTCACATCAGTTGGGAAATGGAAGTGCACACCCTCTTGCATCAATCACTAAGCACTGTATAGCTGGACATAGTGGCACCTTCTATAACCTCAGCTACAGAAGGCTGAGGCCGGCAGATGCTTAAGTTCCAGGCCAGCTTAGGTGGGTTAGCAACAACCTATCACAAAACAAAGTAATTGAAAACAAAAGAAGATAAAACAGGGCTGGAGATAGAGTTCTTGCCTGGCATGCATGGGACTCTGGGTTTGATCCTTGGGTACTCCCCCAACACATATCCAAAAGCACTACCAGCCACCCTGCATGTTCCACAGGCCTCTGGAACCTCATTCTCTTTGTGTTCTGGCCACGTGACTGATGTCCACAGAGGCGATTTGGGAATGGTCACTCGTGACAGAGCAGGACAAGCGAGGAATCATTTCTCCTAATGAGCAGTTGTTCCCCTCCAGAAGGTATGAGGACTGAGGCACTCCGATTTTCTGTCAGGCTTGAGTCATCTGCAAGTTCTGCTCCTCACATAAAGAGCCTGGGCCCTGTCAGATGCCCGAGGCTCTGGCCCAAGGTCTTTGGTGTGACCTTCTTGCTTTCTAGGTGGTGGCCTCTGAGATCTTGGACCTTTTCAGTCAGATTTCAAAGATGCCTTAATTTTGAACAAGTAACACAGGAAGTTTCAGGATTTACTGTACCCCTGGGTCAGCAAGTCTGCAGGCTAAAAGGCTGGCTCAAAATTCTACAGTCAAACTTGACATCTCAGGAGAAAGTGATATTTGGGGCCATTTACCACCCAGGGCCCACTCGTGACCTCGGAAGTGACTCTGCCTCTGGTGGATGTGGCCTCATGTTCTAGAGAGGTAGCAGAGCTCGCGGTTGTCCTTTGTCTTCATCCTCTTGTGCCCTTGTGCAGAATCCACACCTCACTCAGGCAAGGGATGATGAAGACTTGGATTCTAAGGCAGTGATGGAAGGAAGGAGAAAGGATAGGTGGGGATGGAGCCACAGGGTCTGGGTTGCATATCGGGGCAGTGAGAGAGTGAAAAGGAAAATAATTTCCGGGGAGGGCACCTGAATAAAATTACCCAGCATTTAGCTGGGTGAAGATGCTACTTCAGGCAGAGGATTAAGTCCATTGTATATGCTGACGGGATTCAGTACACTGTGAAGATAGAAGCCCTCACTGTGCCCACTTTGCAGATGTGAAAGCCCAACGGTAGGCCAGGGAAGTCCTTGCCTCAGGTGGCGGGGCTCACCCACGATGCATTGGGGCCGGATGTGAACCCAAGCCCGGTGGAATCTAGGGCCCTGTGTTTCACACACGCATCGGAACCACATCGGGAAGGCTTGTTCTGCCCCAAACCACTGCCCTCTTCCAGCGATGCTTATTCTGGGCGGGGCCCAAATTCCCAGAGGCCGCGACACTGTTGATGTGAGTACTGCGTTTGGGGAGCCGGAGCCTTTCAACAAACCAGCAATTTTCAACCCTGGCTAAGTATTGGAATCACCCAAGCACTTAAAATTTCAGATGCCAGCTGGCTCCCCTTTCTGAAAGCCTGACTGGATCGGTCTGCGATGGTGTCCAGACCCCTGCACTTTCCTTAAAAGCCCTCGAGTGTACTAATGTGCAGCCAGGGATGGCGACCACAGCTCGAAGCTCTGTCCCCAGGGAAGAGAGAAGTAGCAGCTCCTGAAAAATAGTCCCATTTCCCTAATATTTAGGAACATAATGACTTGGGCTTTTAAGCTCAAAATCCCCAGCCCTGAGAGCCAATCTGCTCAGCCCCAGCTAGATGCTGATTGAGTTTTCTTTTTAGGCTGGGAGCGTGTTCCGTGTGGCTTTTCCAATGACCCGAGGGCGAACTGATTGAGGCCAGCTGGTTGGTGGGAAGTGACAAGATGGAAATTCAGGGAGAAGCTGATGACAGGTTTACCTTGCAAGTGGGCATTTTCCTTGCAAATCATAATCTGGGGTCATTCGGATTGCGTGTGCCACAGCCTGTTTGATGACCAAGGGCCTCGCGTAATTACGCAACTGAAATGTGTTTGAAATGGCTTCAATGGTTACACAGACGTAGGATTTGCTCAAGCTTGAGATACTTTTAAGGGGTCCACAGGCAGTAGGATTACCTTGGAAATGTGCTTCTACAATTGGAGGTTGCTGTTCCGGTTCATTTTTTAGAACAAGGGTGTTCTGTCTAATCTAAAAGCAATGGTGCTTCCTAAAAGCAAAAAAATGCTTTTAAGAAAACTACTATTTACTGTTTCTCAGGCTGATTAAATCATATCTTGTAATTGATGGTTTAGGAAATTGGAAGATTTCTGGGTATTGCCTTAAAGTGCCAGGAAAGGAACAGTAACAACACAGCAAAACCCCTAAAAATTTCCAAGTTGAGTATTTCTGTCTCCATTGGTTCTCACCAGGATTTAAAAGAAAGAAAAAAGGCAAAATGCTGTTAGCTGGATACAAGAGGAAGAAACGTGGGAAATCTGGGAAGCAAGCATGGGCTGTGCTGCTGGAGAAGGAGCCTAAGGAATAGGCTCAGCTTCAGTGCCTCCAGGTCCTGAACCAATGAGGGGCTGGCCTGGGTCCCACCCAGGTGTAGCTGGCCAGTCCTTCCTCCCCGGAGCATGAACCCACTGCTACCAACCTGCCCAGGTTTCAAAGAGAAGACAGAACTCAAAATTTTAGCCAAAATTGCCCTGATTTAAAAATACTTGCTTGAGTAAAATAAATGAGTGGAAGTCCAGTGAGATAACTCAGCGGACTAAGAGCCTGTTTAGGCAACAGCAGAGACTGGGGTTCGATCCCCAGTGCTGCACCAACCCCACCCCCAGGCACACTGAGACCGGGCACACTGGCCACTAACACCGGGCTTGGTGGTACACGCCTGTAATCCCAGGGCTCTAGAGGCTGAAAACGGGAGGATCACTAAAAGTTCGAGCTGCAAAATGAGACCCAAATACATTAATAAAAAAAAAAAAAGAAGTAGGCTAAAATAAGTCCAAGGGCTGCATGCAGATTAAATCCATGACCTTGCCCAGAAATAGCAGGAGAGCTGGGATAGTGGCTTCACACCTGTCATCCCAGCACTCTGAGACGCTGAGGCAGGAGGATCTCAAGTTCAAGTCCAGCCTGGGCAATTTAGGGATTTAGTGAGACCCTGTCTTCAAATAAAATAATTTTAAACTAGGCATGGTTGTACACATGTGTAATCCCAGTATTCAAGAGGCTGAGGTAGGAGGGTCGTCACAAGCCCAAAGCCAGCCTGGGTTACATCATGAGTTCAAGGCTAGCCTGAGTAGAATACATAGGGAGACCCTGTCTCAAAAAATAAACAGCCACAAAAATTAAATGAATGAATGAGATAATTTTAAAGGGCTGTGGCTGTAGCTCAATGCTTGGGCATTGGATGCAATGTCTAATGTTGAGGGAAAACAATGAAAAGCACAAGACTGAAAGATTGAATCTGGGTACAGAACCTGAAAGGTCCCAGGAAGAACCCAAAAAGGACCAAGTCACTGGGTGACTGTGACAGGGCCTAAAACTGCACCCTGCACCCCAAGATGCGCTTCACTGTGATGGGGTAACGAGTTCAGAGTGAGAATCTCAGCCCGAGGACCAGGGCAACATGGCACGTGACAAAATACAGTTTTGACTTCTGTTTTTTCTTCTCCAGCTTGCTTTGAGATGAGCTTTCCAAGCTCTGTCATCGTCACTCCTGAATCCTCTGTGGAAACAGCTTCTTCGGTGTTGGGGAGCTCCCGGGGCGCCAAGTGGGTGAGAATGCACTTTGCAGTCACCAGATGTGAGTCCCCTCCGCTGACCTTGGCATTCCTTGTCCTGGATCAGGCGTATTTTCCTGTTCTGTCCGGATGCCATAGAGTTTTGCTGGAAGAAGACAGAACTCACTGTCATGTGTTTCTCTGCACTGTTATACATTGGGAGGAGCTGTTGATTTTGTTTGGTTTCTTTGTTTTCTCTGTGCATAGCTGTACTCAGACAAAGGTCAGGAGATTTGGACAGGACTCCAGTTTGTCCCGTTTTTTTCTCCCCCGGTAAGGTATTTCCTGGCTGTCTGTGGCTTCTCAAAGGTTGGAATCCCCACTGCTTCCGGGTGTCTGTGGGATCCGGACTGTCTCTGGGCCCCTGAACCTCACAGCCGTGGGAAGAGACAGCCACGGGAGGCCCGAGCCACAGCCATCGGCGATCAGCAATGGAAACCAGAAGCCTGGGGTCCAGGGGACAGGGAGTCAGGAGTTTAACTCCTTTTATTTTGGGGAAACCAATTCCACCGGCAAGCAAATCTTGAACCGTCTGCTGCTTTAGTCTACTGATCTATCTGGCCGGCCCAGTTTTGGTTTTTATTTTCCTGATCACTGACAATATTCGACATCTATTTTTGTGCCTGTTTGCCACTGGTGTATGCTCTTCAGGAAAATGTCTATTCAAGCCCTTAGTTCATGTTTGAATTGGGTTGTCTATTTTTTGTTGAGTGATGAGAACTCTATATAATCTGGACCCTTACCAGGTATATGATTTCCAGATATTTATCTCTCAGTCCATGCATTGTCTTTTTCACTTTTTTGCTTCATACTTGTACAAAAGTTTTTATTTTATAATTTTTTTTTTTTTTTGGCAGAACCGGGTATTGAACTCAGGCCCTTGCCCTTGCCAGGCAAGCATTTATTCTACTGAGCCATCTCCCCAGCCCCTTTATTTTTTAAAAGTTTTTAATTTTAATGAACCCAAATTTATCTATGTTTTCTTTCACTTTGAGTATTTTGGGGCTTATGTTCAAGGTCCTATTGTCTAGTCCAAGATTACAAGGAGCTATATGTATTTTTTTATTCTAAATGTTTAGTAGCTTGAATTCTATATTCAGGTCTTTAAATTTTTGTGAATTAATTTTTTTTTTTGTCTTTTTTTCTGAGACAGGGTCTCACTATGCAGTTCAGGCTGGCCTTAAGCTCACTTTGTAGCTCAGGTTGGTCTTGAACTCATAACAATCCTCCTGCCTCAGCCTCCCGAGTGCTGGGATTACAGGCATGTGCCACCACGCCTGGCTCTGTTGTGAATTAATTTTTCATAAGGTGTGAGATAGGGGGTCAAGCTTCAGTTTTTGACCAGTGGATATTTCTGTTTAATGGAAACATTTGTAGAAAAGACCATTCTTTATCCATTGCCTGGCTTGGCATCTTTACCAAAGATTAACTGGAGAGAGACTTACAAGTTAACTTCTCGATCCTCAATTCTATTCCATTAAACTGTATTTTTACCCTTACGCCAGTATCACTTTGGTTGTATCGTTGTGGTTTTGTAAGAGGTTTTGACATTAGGAAGTATAAGTCTTCCAACTTTGCTCTTCTCTTTCAAAATTGTTTAGGCTTCTGGAATCCTATGTAATTCCGCATAAATTACAGGACACACTTGTCCAGGTTTGCAAAGAAGGCAGCTGGGATTTATTAATAGAGATGGTATTGAAGTGGGAGCTCAATTTAGAGAGTATTGAAATCTTTTCAGTATTTAGTTTCCCAGTACATGCAAACAAGATGCCATTCGTGTGCTTAGACTTCTTTTCCCCTCTCTCCTCTATCCAACCCCCTTGTGGAACTGGGGATCAAACCCAGGGCTTTATGCCTGCTAGTTAAGTGCTCTTTTATTTTGTCTCAACATTGGAAAGTTTTCTCTGGACCAATCTTGCACTTTCTTGCTTGAAGTTATTCCTAAGTATTTTCCTCTTTTCAGGGCTATTTTGAAAGGAATCAAACCTTTTTCTTAGTTTTCTTGTTGGACTGGACCTCAGGGGTGAAGTGCTTTCTCACATGTTTGAGGCCCCAGTTTTGATCCTCAGCATGTCAAAAGCCAAACTTAAGCCAAAACTGATCTTTTTCTCTCCTTTTTTTAAAAAATGTATTTGGTTGTTCCAGGTTCTCACTGTATAGCATAGACTTCTGTTGCTCCTCCTGTTTTCAGCCTCCCCAGCCCTGTGATTACAGGCATGTGCCACTATGTCCAGACTCTGGTCGGCTCAGCCTGCCCTGGGGGCAGGGCTGGTGCAGCATATGGTGCTGGGGTTCGAACTGTGGTCCCTGAGCTTGCTTAAGCTTCCGTGAGCAGGTGCTTTAGTCCTCTGAGCTATCTTGCCGGCTCCCAGTTCTTTTTATTTATTTATTTATTTTTGTACTGATGCTGCCATTTTGTTGAACTCTTGTATTAACTTTAACAAGATTTTTATTTTTAGATGTATGTCATTTCTTTAGGGTTTTCTATATATAAGATCGTGCCATCTCTGAATACAGTCTTTCTTCGTCCTTTCCTCTCTGAGTGCCCTTTCTGCCCCTTGCTTAGTTTCCCTGGCTACAATCCCTAGTACAGTATTCCATAGAATCATCAAGAAAAGACATTCTCACCTGAGTCATGAACTTAAGGGACAGGCTTTGTCTCTCACCACTGCAGGAATGATTTTTCATGGAGACCCCAAACAGGCCGGTCAAATTTCCCTTTTACTTTGTGTCTGTTTGGTGTTCTTATCATGTAAGAGTTTAGAATTTTTCTCAATCGAATTCTCTATGTCTATTAAGATGTGAGGGTTTTTTGCCTTCCTGACATCAAATATGAGTTGCCTTTTGCCACATCCCTTGGGCAATTCTCTGCTACCACCTGGGTAGCCAGCCATCCAGTTCTGTTGCTTACTGTGTAGAGTGACCTAGACCCTGTGGGGTAAGGGTTCAGTGCTAGAAAACTGCCCCTGCTTCAGACACTTGCCACAGTATGACCCAGGCCACACACGCGTCTGCCTGTGCCCCCCCCCCAAGGATTAACAATTCAATAGTATGACTTGCAGAACTCAGGAAAATGCTTTACTTACAATTCCAGTTTATTATAAAGAATGCAACCCAGAGAAAATTGGAAGATGGGTACCGGGAAGGGCATATGATAAACATCCAATAAATATTTATTGCATTAATGATGTAAATGCCATGCCCTATAATAACCAGGTGGCATTGCGAAGGGTTTTATTTGTGTATCGTGGTTAGTTTTTGTTGTTGTTTCCATAGCAACCAAGGCAGATTGCCCCAGGTCATGATTGCTCTCCAACTCAGTGCTTCTGACTTGTAGCAACCTCGTAGAGTAGCTGTCCAGTTGTTCCTGCAGTTGAATTCCTCCGGAGTCAAACCTGAGCTGACAACTACACAGCAATCCCGTGACACTGACCATTTTAGCATCTGAACTAGCTAAACCAGACAATAGACGCTCGCTTTCCAAACGTTCAGGTGCAAAATGTTAATGTCAACCCCTATGTACATCGTGCTTACAATGAAAGCCACCAAGAATTAATTCCAAGAAGCCATCTCTATTAATCTTGGCACCTGAATAAAAAAAAAAAAAAAAACCTAACTTTGGGACCTCAATTACCTGACTGAGTCCCACATAGGCTAAGCCCCGAGTAATATTGATGAGGGCAGCAATCATTTCTCCCACTTGGAAACTCAATTGCAATCTCATCCCAAGCAATCTGTCCTCAAGTGCATCAGGAAGTGGGCATTATTTTCTCTTTTGTTCTGCTGTACAGGGAGCTTTTGGCTCCTGAACTTTTAACCCTCTGTTCTCCACTGCACAGCCCTACCTGGTCGCAGAAGAAGGTGAATGATGCCATTAGCATTGGGGTAGTCTTACCCAGTTAGGAAACAGTTAATGTTACCTTTTCTCACTCAACCTTCAGCAATGTGAGGAGGTTTATTCCATGGCCATGAGGTGAAGAAATAGGCTTCTACCGGTTAAGTCACCACTTGTATCATCCTACTGGTCAGGGCGGAGAGGCGTAGGAAGGACTCAGAAGCCTGGTTTTCCAACTCCAGCGGTCCTCCTTCTCTAGGTACATGGGTTGCAGAGGACTTCATTAAATAGCCTGGATGCTTTCAAAGGTCCACAGACACAAATGACCAGTGCTTCTGCTTGGCTCATGGTTCATCCGGTGATTTAGAACAAAGTCTGGCTGAAGGGCAGCTTGGAAGGAAGAAAAGGATTTTGAAGAGGGGGCTGGAAGGGGCACTGTTAGCAGGAGGATTGATGCTGCCATCAGAAACAGATCGTCCCAACCTCAGCAGAGGTTTGTGTCCCTGGCCTCCACTTAGCTGTAGTTCCTTGTGCTGACCTTTGTCAATAATTCCCCTGGTGAAATATTCACGGCATGTGTTTGATCCCGAGCCACCTGGAGCACATCTGGCTTGTGGTCATTGAGTATGAACTTCTCTGAGCAGGTCTCTAAGCAAAATGAGCCACAGAAGTGAATTCTCACTCACCAACAGCCAAACAGCAGTGACAAAGGCCACGCACCTGAGAGAAGATGAAGAGCCGCCTTCCCGTCCCGAGCACCACTTGCAGACTTGCCTTGTGGGAGCAGGAGGGACCAGCAGGCATGAGAAGAGCTCACATTGCGCTTTGGCTCCCCCTCTGCATTTGGTCGCTGCACCACGGAGAAGAGGACCCGAGGACCTTCCCTGCTCTTTGCCTCAGGTGTTCCCTTCCTCAGGCACCTACCGTGTGCCTGCGTTGTGCCATTCTCAGGCACCAGAAGGTCCTTGCTGTCACAGAGCCTGGAGTCCAGGAAGGGGGGAAACACAGAATTAAATGAACAAACAATTCCAAAGCCAGAAAAGAGCTAAGAAGTAATGAAGAACATCCCCTTTGGTAGGAAACAATAAAGGCTGACTTAGGTGGAAGCTGCGGAGCAGAAAGTTATCTGTTGTTGTTGTTGTTTTCTTCTTCTTCTTCTTCTTCTTCTTCTTCTTCTTCTTCTTCTTCTTCTTCTTCTTCTTCTTCTTCTTCTTCTGTCTCCTTTTCCTTCTCCACCTCCTCCTCCTTCTCTTTTGACCATTTATCCTGAGGTAAAATAAAAGCAAACACTAATTTTATGAGTATATATAGATTTACCCATTATGTATGTATTTATTTATTTATATTTTTAGTGTTCTTTTGTTTGTTTGTTTGTTTGTTTTTGTGGAACCAGGGATTGAACTCAGGCTCTTGCACTTTCCAGGGAAGTGCTTATTCCAATGAGCCATCTCCCCAGCCCCTTATAAAGATGAAACATGTTTTCGTATTTGTTTCCCTCTGGGTGTATATTTTCACTTTGGGTCATTCCTCAAATATGTCTTCTTTAGAAAGAAGGATTTTTTTTTAGGGTGTGGCATGTTTCATGTTTTTCCCCTCTCACAGTAGGGGCAAATGCACACCAAAGGGAGGGACTCAGGACCTAGGAGGGACTTGGGAGCTCAGCTTTCCAACTGAGGCCAGTGGTGCTGGCCTCTCTAGGCCCAGGGCTTGCAGAGGGCTTCACTGGAGAGGTGCCTATCCTTCCTGCTGACTGAAATGAAGAAGGAACAGGCAGAGATTTGGAGGTAGCAGAGAGGCTAAGACCACTTGGAAAAAAAAAAAAAAAAACAACCCATGTGGATCATGTTTGAAAGTCTGGAAGGGACGGTAACAGAGGTAGGCAGGGGACAGGACACTCAGATCTGTCCTTCTTCTCTCACTGTGACCCTAGCCCCAACTTCCACCCTAATTTCTACTGGCACAAAGGGACCCAACGAGTATGTCCAGGGGAAGTTGTTAAGAAAACAGGACAAGTGGAAAATGAGCAGGAGGTGGATGGGACGCTTGGCTCCGCATCGCCCCCACTGCTTCCCACATCCCCCTTCCCACTTGGCCACTTGACTCGGGCCTGACTATGACTTGTGTTAGCCAATATTATACGAAGTCAGTAATGCGCTCGTGTGGGTGGGGCTGTCCCCCGTGCTCTTGGTTTCGTCATTAAAAGAACAGGTTGGAGCAGATCTGGCTGTGGATGGGGGCCCCATCGTACCCAGTAGGGTGAGACCAGGGCTTGTAGTTAGTTCAGGGGAACAAGACGCTCCTTGGAGAGTCCTGAGGGACAGAAACAGGATACACTGAGCCAAGGACAGAAAGACAGAAAACCTAGGACAGAAAGGAAATTCAGACGTGTCACATGGTGAAAGAAAGGGCTCTCCCCTACAGGACGTGGCTGAGAGGAGGTTTGGGGAGACCTAGGAGAAAGTGGTACCCACTGACTCACCAGGAGGACGGAATGAATGATCTCAGAGACTGCTACCACTAGAGGGCAGAGGAGCAACTGCAGTGCCCGCGGAAAGAGAGTTTTTCTTTCATTTTGTGATAATTCTTATGGAAAAAACCTATCTGAGTTAAGGATTATTTTACAGATAAGGGAACTGAGATAAAGCTGAGAGGGAAAAAATCTTGCAAAAGTCTACTGCCAGTAAGTCAGAGGGGCAGGATCCAAATCTCTGACTGTCTGCTACTAGTGGCCTGCTGTTTCAGAAGGTGGTTCCACATTCAAATGTTGCAGGATCAAGGTGCTATGGGGGGTGTTGGTCAGAGCCCGGGCTCCTAAGCCATCTCTGCTCCAGGATGAAATTTTCCCGCATATTTAGCACATTTTTACTGCAAGGGAGCAGGATAGGAGAAGGAGAAATGTTGATTTTGATAAAGCTCAGTTTATTCAGCCTCAGTGGCTTTCCTTCACTGACATTCCATCTTCTGAATTCTTCTTTGTAAAAGTCAGATCATGATGTTGTTTTTCAGAATCACCTTGACGGGGGCTGGGGATCTAGCTCATTGGCTTAGCACCTGTCTGACAAGTGTGAGGTCCTGAGTTTGATTCCCAATACCGCTCCCCGCCCCCAACAGAAAAAGAGGTAAAAATCACACTGACCTAGCGAAATAAAAAGTGGTCAACCTCCTCAGTCTCTTTGTCTATGTGGGAATTATATCAACTATAAAATTGAAAAGTCTAGAAGCCACTGTCTAGATGACCCTCAGGGACACGTTTCCAGTCTGAACGTTTCTACTTTTGTGTTTTATAAGCCCTATAGGTCACGTTATAGGCTCAGTGGACCTCAGCACTTTGTGTGGGCCTGGGTGGCCACCAGGCAGAGGGAGGGCTAGTCTGACCCTTCCCCCCCCCAACAAGGAGGCCTCAGAAAGCACACTGCAGATGATTTAACAACAGACCAGCTGGTCCCCTGTGACTCTGGGTGGCCTCACAGTGTGATGGTGGAGCGGGTGTGGCTTGTCAACGCCCCGCCCCCAGGTGATCTGGAAGTAGCTGGGCAGCTGCAGATGCCCCCACAGCCCCAGCTGGGCCCCAGCCATTCTGAGCCACACTTAAGGTCCTTAGCAGGAGCTTCTGGGGAGCTCTATTTCTATCTGCCCTTGTTTGAGGGGTGCGAGTAGGGGGTGGAGCACAGTGGTGTTTTGAATCCTAGGCCTCCACCCTGAGCTACATCCCCAGCCTCTTTTTATGTTTTGAGATAAGGTCTTGGTAACTTGCCAAATTGCCTAAGCTGGACTTGAACTTGCAGCCCTGCTTCAGCCTCCCAGTGAGCTGGGATCGCAGGCATACATCACAATACCCAGCAAGTCTTTCTATAGTTTTACATTTTATTTTTGTCTTTTTGAGACAGGGTCCTGCTATGCAGTTCAGGCTGGCCTTGAGCTCACTTGGTAGTCCATGCTGGTCTCAAACTTGCAATGATCCTCTTGCCTCAGCCTCCGGAGTGCTGGGACCACAAGGCATATGTGACCATGCCTTGCATTTCCTGATAGCTAAGAAAACACCATCTTGGAGCTGGAGGAGATAGCTCAGGGGGTCTAAGCACCTGCCTGGCAAGCACAAGGACTTAGGTTTGATCCCCTGTACCACACACTTTGCCAGCCCCACACCATGCCGGCTACTGAAAGCAGGCATGGCGGCACGTGCCTGTAATGCCAGCACTGCTGAGCCTGAGACAGGCGGATCACTATGAGTCTGAGCTGCATAGCAAGACCCTGTGCTTAGTGGCTGTTTGCATATTCTCTTTTGTAAATGTCTATTTAGGTCCTTTGCTTCTTTTTAAAAATTGGGTTATTTGTATTTGTACTGAGTTGTGCAACTATGTTTTAAAAGTATGCTCTGTTTTTAAATCCCTTATCAGGTTGATGAGGTAAATATTTCACAAATATTTTCTCCCAGCAGGCCTTCTTTCACAGCATGCTCTCTGTTCCCTCCCTCCTCCTCCTTCAGAGCTGGAAACACAGTTTTAAAAAAAAGTCTTGATTTCTTTGCTACAGGGTCTCTCTATGCAGTTCAGGCTGGCCTTGAACTCACTTTGTAGCCCAGGCTGGTCTGGAACCTGCAGTGATCCACTTGCCTCAACCTCCCAAGCGCTGGGGTTACCGGTGTGCGTCACTATTCCCGGTGAGATTTGGTTTCTTAAAACTTTCTTACCCACTTCTGGTTTTATATCTATAAGAATTGACAGCAGCAGCTGAAACCAGCACCTGTACCCCAGCACTGTGAATAATAGCTGGAAGTGGAGGGGACAACCACAGTGGCCACTGGCAGATAAGCAGACGAGTGAGACGTAGTGTAGACTCACAGTGAATCCTATCCAGTTTTTAGAACAATGAAAATCCTGACTCATGTTACAACATGGGGAAAACTCGAGGACTTCATTGTAAGTGAAAGTAGTCAGGCCTCAAGGGACGAGCACTACAAGGTTCTACTTAGAGGGACCAGGGGCCACAGAGACCGGAAGTGGGAATGTGGCAGTCAGGTGTGGGAGCAGGGTGGAAGTAAGGACGGGGAGTCAGAGTTTCCTGGGACAGAGTTCCAACAAGGGAAGGCGACCAAGCTCAGGGGCTGGATGGTAGCAATGGATGTCCACCATGTGAACGGCCTTCGTGTCATTGGGCCGACCGTACACTCACAAAGCGATTAAAATGGTAGGCTGTGCAGTCTGTATATTTGACCACACAAAAAATACTAATACATCAAATGGAGAACAAAACGAAAACAGACCAAAGGAAATCGCCCATATCCTGCCCAGGAAGTGCTCCTCCCTATGGCTGGCTCCAGGCAGCCTCGGGCTTCACAGAGCGCTGGGCTTGGACACCAAGGCTCCCCAGGGGATTCCGGCTCCATCCTTGCTCGTCGCATTTGCGGCAGCCAGCTGACCTCAGTTTCCCCCTTTGAGAGGTGAGGATAGCCACACCAGCTCCTGTCCCATGCTGGATACTGGGGGCCTGATGAGAATACCTCGTTAAGTGGCTCAGCTTTGCACAGAAGTAAAATGGAGATTAAAAAAATACAGAAATACTTGGCATAATAATGAACTGTTAACCCAGGGTACTTTGATTAATTTAAAATGATCCTGCATGATACACAGCCATCAAACCAGATAATTATGAAGCAAGCAACACCATTTGTGGGAGGTAAGAATGCTTATCAGTGAGCGGGGGATCAGAAGTAGGTAGAACAGTGTGTAAGGTAGACAAAGGCTAGAGACCACCACGGGATAAAATACAAGTAATTACTCTGCGAGGCCTGCGGAGGATTATAGGCAATTTAAACACATGGCTTTAAAGTCATCATGATATGGTTTTGATAATAAGAATATGATTTTTTAAAAAGTGTAGGTGTGGTGCTGGGTGTGGTGGTGCACCTCTGTACTGGGGAGGCGGAGGCAGGAGGATTGCTGTGAGTTTGAGGCCAGTCTGGGCTATATAAGGGAGTGTAAAGCTGGCCTGCATTGTGTAGGGAGACCCTTTTTAAAAATTAAAGAGAAGAAGGAAGAAAAAGAAACAAACAAAAAAAGTAAGTGTGGTGGGGACTGTCACATAAGGGTCACCTACATGGGCACGTTACCTGTGACAGAGCTCTAGGGCTGGAAAGTGCCAGGCAGAGTCACCCGGCTGTCCCCATCCAGCTGCCCATGTCTCACAGATGTCAGCCCCAGGGGGACCAAGCACCCCTCCACACACGGCACCAGGAGGGGAGCTGTGGCCTTCCATGTCCCTCCCCTGCTGAGCCTGCATCCTGTCTGTAAAAGGAGAAGACAGAGTCCCCACCCTCATGGGGTATGGATCCACTAGATAGCTTCCCCAGGCAAGCTTGGGTCCTGATCCTCCACCTCAGGGACAGAAGAAAGCAGGCTGCTTTCTCCTTGGGTCCAGCATGAGTCTCCTTCAGAAATGCCCAAGTATTCTACCAGCCCTTCAAACACAGAGCGTATGGAGGATCCCTGTCTTCCCCTTCCATCCTTCCCTACTGGCGATTAAATTCAGGAGCTTCCCCCTGGGCTACAAAACCCTTTATATTTTTATTTTGAAATTAGGTCTCCTTCAGTCTCCAAGTTGTTCAGGCTGGGCTTAAACTTAGGACCTTTCTGCTTCAGCCTCCCAGCACAAGTATAGATAGGCACAGACCAGCAGCTGTGCTTCACCTAGAGTGAGTGTTAGTCCAAGTACTGACTCTCCTGTTCTCCCGGCCTGTCCCCCAGAACACCCTCCTCTCACCATGTTAGTTGTTTCTTCGAAGTAGTGTCTGCCTGTTTCCAAGTGACTACTACTGTTTTCTTCATTGCTTCAACATATACTCATAGCCAGGCATGGCGGTGCGCACCCAGAGTCCCCGCGCTCAGGAGACTGAGGCAGGAGGTTCATTGTCCATTAGAGGCCAGCCTGGGATACATAGTTAGTTCAAGGCCAGTCTGAACTAAAGATAGATAGATAGATAGATAGATAGATAGATAGATAGATAGATAGATAGATGATAGATACTTTCTGTTACATTATAAAAGGACTTATATTATGTTCCCTCTCTGTCTCCCTCATTCTTTTCTTTTTCAGATTTTATTGGTACATTTTAGATATCTTGAACTCACTATGTAGTTCAGGCTGGCCTTGAACTTGCGGCAATCTTCCTGCCTCAGCCTTCCAAGGGCTAGAATTACAGGCGCGCACCACCACACCTGGCAGCCCCTGACTATCCTTTGATCATCAGTGCTTGATAAAACAAGCACCCTCTCCCTCAGCCCCCCTTCTCCTTCCTTGTCTCCGCAAGGCCCTGCGATGTACACACAGGCTTCTGAATTTGTGGGTTCAGTATCTGTGGATTCAACCAACTACGGACGGAAAATATTTAGAAAAAAATTGCATCTGTTTTGAACATGTACAACCTTTATTCTCAAACATTCTTCACTAAACAATGTAAAATCTACTTCTGTAGAGTGAGTGATATTAACAGATTCTATACTCAATTTAGAGATGATACAATAGACATGCGGGCATGGGTATGTATAAATCCTATGACCTGTTGTCTATTTTGTACAAAAGGCAGGAGCCCCGTGGGTTTTAGCGTTTGCATGAGGACACAGAACTTTGCCCCTTAAAGACAACGTAGACCCCTGTACGCGTTGACGTCATCTTGATTGACAACATCTTCATTTTACTTCCTAACTCTAAGGACAACGTCCTTGCTCTGTTTATAAAAGAAACCTAAAACCAACAGACAAGGTTTCTATTATTGGGATACACACGAGTCTTGGAGCACCGGTGGTATGGCTGTCTGCTCGGGTTTGCTTTCCTGTGATGCTGTCCTTTGATCTGGAATTTCAGAGAGCTTTTCTTTTATTCTCATGCTATTTGGCTTCATTGTGTTCTCCATTTTCCCCAACTGAGGGTCCCCTCAGGCACTTGCTATGGTTCCCATCCGTCCCTGGGCCTTCCTTCTGCACCCTCCTCTTCTCCTTCTCTCTGGACAGGTGGTATCTGGGGGCTCTTCTTCCGCGCTTTCCTGGGCTCAGCCACAGTTCCTGAGATTCAGGCGGGACCCTTGATTTTTCTTCTGTATTTTGCCAGAGCTGCCATTAAGTAATGTCCTACGCAGAATGTGTGTTGCCCAGACTTTCGGAATCCTTCACGGCTGGAAGTCTATCCTGTCTTTTGATTTGACTGATAATTGAAGGAGGCAGTAATCCTAGATTGTAAATCAAATTTCCTTAAAACTAAGGGCATTCATTTCTTGCCCTCTGCGTTGCTATTTTCCTACTGAAAACTTGGATTCAGTCTCCTTCTTGTTGAGAGGTTTGCTTCCCCTTTTTCTAAGGGTTGAACCCAGGGCCTCACGCACTCACACTTGCTGGGCAAATGCCATGCCGGGGAGCTACACCCGCCAGCTGCTGCGTCCTCCTTACCGATGCCTGGAAGGACCCGGCTGCCAGCGGAAACTCCTTACTCCGTCTTGATTGACAGTGCGATTCCTGGGAGCAGCCTTGTGTCATCCCTCCGCTTTGTTCTTTTGCTTCTGAGGCCTGTGTCCTCGACCTCTGAGCCGTTTTCCTGTCTGACCCTTCAAGTATTCTCTCTTTTGCATTTTATCTGTCCCCATTTTTCAGCAAATGCTATTCATTAGGCTGCACTCCAATCCTCCAAGGGCCTCTGTCTCTAGGCTCATTCTTCCCCCGTCTCTTTGTCTTGCTATTTTCAAGTTCAAATATTTAAGTTCAAGAACAATTTCCCTGGCTCTGGCTGTGACATAAGCGGCAAACATACTGCTCCTTATATTGTTTCTGTAATAGCGGAATGACAGACATTTCAAACAAGTTTCACTTAAGAGTTTAAGAATTACCATAAAAACAGAAACCAAAATTACCTTTAATGAGCAATGCTCTGAAAACATAGCTACGCAGGAGAGCAAGGCTTTGAGGGACGCAGAATAGAGGGGGCTGTGGCACTGCACAGGGTGGGCCAGGGGTCATAGAAAAACCAGAAACAGCTCCCAGTGCTACTTTGGGTCCCTCAGGCTTGGTGCACATGGTGTGGGGTCACCATTCCGCTGAAGAGAGGGTAAGGTCTGCCAGGCCCTCAGGTGAGCTGCAAGGGCTGGCTCCAGAGCTGGGGACAGGGTCTCCTCCGGGACACAAACCCATTGGCACTCTAGGCAGGGAGAAGCAGAGAACAGGGAGACAATGAAGAATCAGACTCAGACAAGGGCCCAGGACTGAGCTTGAGGGGATAGTGGGACAGGCTGAGGAAGCGACAGAGCTATCCAGTGCTGATGGGACACCAGAGGCCGGCAGGTCCTGAGGAGCAGCCGTTCCCTGGCCCAGGCTAGGCCTTTTCAGCTTAGCCTCTGGCTGTGGTATATTGTTTTTGTTCATTTTATTATTAGGGGGTGGTTGTTAATCTCTCATTCTGCCTAAGTTACAAATGATACCTGACTATAGGTATTTATATACAGAAAACCAACAGTGGGCGCCGGCTTCCATTTTATCTACAGTTTCGTGTATTGGCTTGAACAGCCCCAGAACCCTCCCACCGCCCCCTGCCCCACACAGATGAAGTGGCCCACTGTGCTGGCAACTGTTTCAGTTGCTAGCAACTGCTTGAAGTTGCTAAGGTGGAAGGAGAAAGTCCAGCACCCTGCTTGGTGCACGGGACCCCAGGAGTCACCGTGACACTGAATTGAGGCAGCCAAGGCTCTAATGCTCACAGAATAAGTAGACATGGCGAGGGGACGGGAACTGTGAAGTGGTTCCTGTGAAGCCCAGTAGCTCCCCTTACCAGTGTTTCTATGTAATAAAACAAACCTCTTCAGTTCCAGGTTCTGGAACCAGAACTCGCAGTGATAATTCTGGAAGGCCAGTGGTGGCGGACCCTTGCGCCCGTGTCATGGTGGGGTGTTTGTTGTCACTGAAAGCTCTAAATGGTTTGTCATCGCTGTAGGAGGTCAGTGAGACAATTCTTTTTGCACCTAGGCCTCAGGCTCTTCATTGTGACAGTGAAGAAATTGTGAGAATAGCACTTGGATCTCCATTCTTCAATGGTTTTCACCACAGCATTGCTTATCATAGCAAAAAACTGGGGCCAGGGAAATGGCTCAGTAGAATAAGCGCTTCCCTGGCAAGTGCAAGGACCTGAGTTCAATCCCTCATTCCAACAACAACAACAACAAAAAAATAGCAAAAAACTTGAAAGAAATCTAAATGTACATCCGAAGAGGACTGATAAATTATAATACATTTCTGCAAAGGAATACTATGCTGCTGATAAAGGGATAGAATAAATCCACATGGGTTGATAGAAATGAACCTTATTGATGTTCAGACACCTTTTTTGGAAATGCACTGTAAGGTCTTTTGCCTTTCATCACTGTACTGTTTTTTTCTCTTTAATTTTTAGGCTTATGCTGGGAGTGGTGGAGCACTGTACTCCCAGTTCTTGGAAGGATGAGGCAGAAGGAGAACTTGAGGCCAACCTGAACTGCAAGGAGACCCTGTCTCCATAAACAAAACAAGAACATGTGACTTAGTATAAAGGTCCTGCATTCAAACCTTAGTGTGTGTGTGTGTGTGTGTGTGTGTGTGTGTGTGTGTGTTGTGGACATCAATCATTTTTCTGATGTATGTATTGAAACTGTTTTCTTATAGTCTGGGGTTTGTCTTTCTTTTCTTTTTCTTTTTTTTAATGTATCAGTTATTTAATTAGGTTCTTAGTAAGAATTTTAGAACACTAATTTATGAGGATAAATTCCCTTTGTCAGAGCAAAAACGGATCGCAGGTAACCCCAGAGCTGAGGAACAGCTTTGATTTTTGCTAGAATCTGTGAGTCCACCTTGCACTGCTCTGAAATCTGGTATCTCTCTTTCTTGGTATTGAAGATCTTATCCTCTTGGTGTCTGGGTTTCTTTCCACAGCTTCTTCTTCTTGGGGATTTTCACTTTGCTGATGTCAATTTTTGTAGAGGTGGCAATGACAAATTTCTGGTGTGTTCTTTGTGGAGGAACACGATTAAGGCTAAGAGGCCCAGTCCCAAGTAGCAAGCCACTGGCCAGCTGCTCCAGGAAGACCACTCTCTCATCTCTGTGACACCCGGTGAAGAACTGGGGATTGAACTCAGGCTCTTGCGCTTGCCAGGCAAGCGCTTATTCCACTGTGGCTGGCCCCCCTTCTTGGACCTTTTGCCTTCTTTGTCTTACCCTTTCTACTAGTACCACTGGCAGAAGCCTTCTTGGCTTTGGGTTTCTTCACTTTAGCATCTGGCTTCCCAGTTTTCTCACCCAACATCTTGCAAGATGGGAAAGAGCTGTCTTCATTTTCTTAATAATGCATTCTGAAAACCAGAAGTTTTATTACTAATGAGGTAGAATTTATTTTTTCATTAGAGCCTTTTGTGCTTTAAGAAATCTGTGCATCATCCCAAAGTCATATTTGCCTGTTTTATTCTATAAGCTTTATAATTTTAGTTTCCATATATTAGCCCATATTCCATTTGAGCTGGTTTTTGTGTATGTTACAAACTATGGATTGAAGTCATTATTTTCTATATAAGTAGTCTTCTGTTGAAAAAAATGAGCCTTTCTCCATTATGTTGCCTTTGAAATTTTGTCAACATTCAGCTGAGGCTCTGTCTGCATTCATCTATTTCTACATTATTGCATTTCTACTGAGTCTTATGTCAGGACTATATAAGACTTGAATGCAGACAATAGAAGCTTTCTGAGCTTGTTGTTGCTCAAAATTATTTTGACTGCTCTAGGTCACTTCTATTTCCATTTAATTTTTTAAAAACATTTTTGTTGTTTGAAGGCAGGGTCTTGCTACGTAATTTAGGCTGAATACATTCACTGCATAATCCAGGTTGGCCTCAGACTCATGGTAATCCACACCCAGATCCATTTCCATTTAAGTTTTAGAATCAGCATGTTAATTTCTATGACAAAGCCTGCTGAGATTTTAGTTGAGATTATGTTTGCTTTGCATAACTGACATCTTCACAATATTGAATTTTCCAATCTGTGGATATTGTGTGCTTTTCCATTCATTTAGATATTTTAAAATTCTTTGCAGCAGTGTTTTAATGTACATACATTGGTTATATTTAGTTAAACATTACCCTAAACATTTTTTCTTTCTTTTGACAGGTACTTGTTAAGTTGGCCTGTGAAGTTTTGAATTTGTGATCTTTGTGTGTCAGTCTTCAGAGTACCAGGAAATATAGGCATGCACCACTGTACCCTCCCTAAACATTTTCTTTTGGTATTTTTAAGTGTTATCTTAAAATTTTGGTTTTTAGTTATTTGTTGCTTGTATACTAAATATAATTTTTAAAAGCAGGGTCTTGCTGTGCAGCCCAGCCTGGCCTTATACTCAAGGCAATCATCCTACCTCAACCTCCCAAGTCCTGGGGTTGCAGGTGTGCATCATCATGCCCAGCTCTACAAGTTTCTTTCCTTAAATGTATTTAGTACAGGGCCTACAGTTTCTCACTGTGCAGATTGGGCTCCTGGTGATCTGCCTGTTTTCACCCTCCTAAGTGCTGGGATTACAAGTACGCGCTGCCACACTTAGTCTCAGTCACCCTGGGAGTGGAGCTGGCGGCATGCCAGGGATTAAACCCTGGTCCCCGAGTCTGCCTCAGCAAGCACTTCAATCCACTGAGCTATCTGGCTGGCCTACAACTTATTTTTGTACCTTGACTTTATCCTGCAGATTCTCATGTTCTAGAAGTGGTTTCATAATTTCTTTAGGTTTTCTGTGCCAACTCACATTATCTACAAATATAGTTTTGTTCTTAATTTTGGCTCTTTATGTAGTATTGTATTTTTTTTTTATTATACTGGCTAGGGCCCCCAGAATGATGCTCAACAGATGATCAAGAATCTATGTCTTCATTTTGTTCCCAATCTTAAAGAAAGTGTTCAGTCTTTTACCAGAAAGTCACATGGAATCTTTTACCAGCTGAGGGTTCCTTTACTCCCTATCATGAATCACTTTTAATTTTGTTTTATGCCTTTTATGCATCTACTGAGATGATTTTCTGATTGTTCTTTGTTCTGTGAAGACTATGAATTACATTTATTAATGTTTGGGTATTAAACCAGCCTTGCATTCCTGGGATAAAGCACATTTAGCCAGAATGCATGTTTTACATGCTGATGAATTTAATGTGCTAATATGCTTTTTAGGATTTTTATGTCTATATTGTAAGTGATTCTGGTTTAAAATTTTCTTATAATCTTCTTGTCAGATTTGAATATTGGTCTATACTACATTGGGAATTGCCTTTTCCTTGTGTTTTCCACTGGTCTATGAAAATATTTTGGTGATTTTTCCTTAAATTTTTAGTAGCTTTCATCAGTAAAGTAAGATAGGCCTGTGGTTTTCTTTGCAGAGTTTTATGCATCCACCCCCACCCCACATCCCCCAGGGTGCCCCTGGGGACCACACCTGGTATACTAGGCAAGTGCTCTGCCACAGAGCTAACCTGCCAGCCTTGAATTCCATTTTTAGGAGATAGGAAACTATTCTGATTTGTGCTTTGGTCAATTTCAGGGAGTTTTATTTTCAACAAATTTTCCCATTTCCACTAAATTGTTGAATATATCTTTGAAAATTAGAGAAAAGATGGAATAAAGGGGGAGGGAAAAGGGAGAAAGGGAAAAGGAAAGAGAACAGAGGGCAAAACTGGAAACAAAGCTTTTGTAAGGAAGGAGCAGTAAGGGCAATAGAGATTTTCTAAATAAGCTTCGACAAAATTTCTGTTGAAGGGAAGGGAGGGCACTGGGGGAAAAAGAAGAATCAAGATATATTATGTGCAGTTACAAATTTCTTATGATGAATGTGATCATTATGTATATCTACAGTGTGCCAATAAAATTAATTTAGAAAAATAAAGGTTAAAAATGATGGAATAATAGGGACCAGATTTGTCCTTCATGCTAGAGGAATGAAATAATATATACAGTTTATAAGATGATAGATAGATAGATAGATAGATAGATAGATAGATAGATAGACAGACAGACAGACAGACAGACATATGACATCAGGCCACAGTGACTAATGACAACTGAGGGTGGAGAAACAAGAAGAGCCTTTTACAGTTGTTCAGCTTTGTGCTTGGAGTGAGATTTCAATCTTCTGAATAAGGAGGGAGAGCCCAGACAGAGCCCAACAGCCTCCCTGAATTCAAGTTACAGGATCAGAAATCTGGTAGTCCAAAGTAGTTGGATCCCACAGGACAGAATATTAGACAGAGTGGAGCTGCACACAGTGACAGAGGCAGAACGCTGGAGGTCTTCAGAGAATTCTTTCAAGTCTGTGGCTACACAGGGGGAAATTGCTCAAGGTTAAGAACAGATCTATACCAAAGCATTAGAGGGAACAAGCCAGAAGCTTACATGGGGCTGGGAAAAGCTCCCATTTCTGATAGAAAAGAAAACTTCCTAATTCAGATACAGCACTCAGCCAGTTAGCCCTAGACTAAACACTTCTTTTTGCAGAGCTCAAAAACAAAAGCTGAAGCGCAGCACCGTAGTGCACCCCTGTAATCCCGGTGACTCACGAGGTTGAGGGAAAAGGATACCAAGTCTAAGTCCTGCCTGGGCAACACAATAAGATCTTGTATCAAAATAAAAAGTATGTGGGGGGGGGGTCCTGGGGGTGTAGCTCAGTGGCAGAGTGCTTGCCTAGAGCACCTAAGGCTCTGGGTTCCATTCCCATTACTGGAAAAAAAGAGAAAGAATCAAACTGGCTCTAAGGAACTTCATCACCTCTCAGAACAAAGGCCAAAAATAAAAGGACAGAAAAATGGGTATTAATGTTTTATTACATTCTTAGTATTATGATTGATGGATCATAGAGACTCTGGATTTTTTTAATCTTTCTAAAAAGGGTGTTGAATTTTATTTGGACAGGCAGTTGCAGTGTTGCAAGGTCATCTTGCAGTTTTGGCTACTTCAGGCCCCTTCCAGGTCTGTCTTTATTTCTAAAGGACACACAGCACCTACTCCTAGGGTACAGTCCTCATCCGGGAGATGAGCCTTCCTGGGCTCTCCACTGCATACCCCGAGACTCCCCACATTTCTGCTCTGAGGTCTAAGGTCTCCCAAAAGTTTTCAGCCTCTAAAGTCTGTCTGCAGCTGCTCCTCTCTAGCTCTCATGACAGTCACCCTGGGCATGCACAGTTTAGAATGTGTGCGGGCACGCCAAAGAAACCCTTCCTAGAGCTCTAGGGTCCTTTTCCACATCTCCCTCCAGCCCAGGGCCCCACAGGTCCCTGCTGCCTCTGCAGCCTGGCTCTGGTCTGTAGCCCCAAGCCCTGCTTCCTGTCCCAGTGTAATGGCTCTGGGCACCCATGCTGCAGACGAAGATGCCCTTCCTGGTGGAGAACTTGTGAGCAGGGTGTGGCCTTCATGTGACCCTGATCTCAAGGGTTGCCACTGGGCACCTCCCTGGTGCCCGAAATCAGTGGCTTCTCAGCTGCTGCTCGTTTTTATAGTTACTTGTAGTGGGACATTAGGGTTGCAACCAGATACTCTGTCACAGCTGGAACTGGAAAATCCATGATGTATTTTTATTCATTTATTTTGATTGAGGTAGGATTCACATAACATAAAAATAACCATTGGAAAGGGAACGATTCAGTGGCATTCAGTACATTCACGATGTTATATAACTATCACTTCTCTCTCAGTCCAGGCCATTTTCATCACTCCCAAATGAAACCCTGCACCGATTCAGCAGCTGCTGGAAACTGCCATTTTTCTTTCTGTTTCTATGGATTTACCTGTTGTGGATAATTCATATAAATGGAGCTATCCACTAAGTGGCCTTTTGTGTCCAGAGACATTTACTTAGCATAGTGTGGCCTAGCTTCATTGTTATTGTTTTATGATATTGGGAGCGGAACCCAGGGGCACTCTGCTGTGGAGCTACACCCTCAGTCTTTTTTAATTTTTATTTTGAGACAGGGTCTAAGTTGCCCAGGCTGATCTTGAACTTTCTATCCTCCTGGCCCCATCTCTGAAGCAGCTGGGATTGAGAGATAGTCATGCACTAGTGCACTCGACAGTAAAATGTTTTCAAGGTTCATTCACATTGTAGGGTGCATCAGTACTTCATTTCCTTGTATGACTGAGTAATATCCCATTTAGGTATACGCCACTATTTGTTTATCCGTTCATATGATGAATGGGTAAACGTTTAACTTGGTTTATTGCTACTTTTTGGCGATTGTGAAAAGCACTGCTACACACATGATTGTACAAGTATTTGCGTGACTCTTTTCATTTTCTTTCTTTCTTTCTTTCTTTCTTTCTTTCTTTCTTTCTTTCTTTCTTTCTTTCTTTCTTTCTTTCTTTCTTTTGTGGCCAGCTCAGCATGCCATGCCAGGGAATGAACCATGGCCCCTGTGTGCTTGCCTAAGCAGGCACTTTAGATCACTGAGCTGTCTCGCTGGCCTGCTTCACTCTTTCGAATTCTTCAGATGATATGCCTAGGAGAGAAATTATTGGGTCAAGTGGTAGGAATGCTATGTACAACTTTTACAAATTAACCTGCTCAGAGGCTGGACTATTTTACAGTCTAACAATGTACAGGTTCTAATTGCTCTACGTCCTGGTCAATAGCTTCCGATAAAAAATAAAAAATAAAAATAAAAGGCCATTCTAATTGGTATGCTGTGATATCTTGTGGTTTTTAAATTTACCTAATAAGGGCCAGCCAAATAGCTCAGCAGATTAAAGAGCCTGCAAGCAGGCTCTGGGGCCCAGGGTTTGATCCCCAGGTCTGCTGTGTGGCCCTGCCCTCGGGGTGCACCTACATGGCAACTGAGATTGGGCATAGTGGCACATGCCTGGAATTCTAGCTCTTGGGAGGCTGTAAACAGGTACATTAATATGAGTCCGATCTAGTAGTGAGACCCTGAACAACCTGTAGACCCTTTCCTAAAATACAATAAATAAATAAATAAATTAATTAATTAATTAAAATCCTATGATGTTAAGTTATCTTCCCAGGTGCTTGCTGGCCAGTGGTATTTTATTCACTTCAAATGTTTTTTGACCCCCAAAATATACTGGCTCCCAAAACACTTTATTCTGAGCTGGAGCTATAGCTCAGGGTGAATGTCCCAGTGTCGAAAACAACAACGAAGAGCTCAAAGTTCAGTGCCCAGTGCATGGCTTGGCGTATTTGGAATATAAAACCGCAGGCTTCATCATCAGGGGGTTTTAAGAATCTAAAGAAAATCCTCTAGAAAAAAATTTCCCCAAACCGAAAGCTAATTGGACCGCAGACCCTTCACCTTCTGCACAATAGAGCTGCCTACGGATTCCCAAAGAACCAATGATTCTCACCCATCCAATTCTCTTGATGGTATCGAAGAATCATTTCCTCTTATGAAGTAAGGTGAGATCTCTCGCGTATGTGTTTTTTCAAGCCTGTAAATCCCCAAACCACCAACTTCTCAAGGTTTCAGTGGTAGTGCCGCTATTCTTTAAAAAAAAAAATTCTGGAAAAATACTTTTATTTCCCTGCGAAGTGAATAGACTCCACGTTTCCAAATTTTCAAAAACAAAAACAAAGATGTATCGTTTATTGTGTAGCGCGCATTACAGGTTGCAAAGCCTGGACTGGAAAGGCCAGCGTAGAGTCACGTGCCACGCGTCCTTTAGATGGCGCTGCAGAGACGAGGTTCCACATCCGGGTATCAGTCAGAAGCCTGAGCTACCCGGATGTTGCGCTCCGGAAGGGCCCAGGCAGCGGAGCCCGCCCCTCGGAGCCAGGTCCAGGTCAGAGAATTACCACAAAGCTTTGTGATGGGTTATTGTTGTTACTATGTTTGGTATGAATTATCTTTGGATTATGCGTTTTGATAAAATTTAATTTGGTTGCTGCTGTAGTGGTGGATGGGAGATCGTTGGATGTATATTTTACTTGCTATTGTGTAAATTTTTCTCATGGATTTATAGAATTCTAGGGATGATAGATAAAGATTTGCTCTTCCGAGTGAACAGGTAATAGAACTGGAGGTGCAGGACACAGGAGCTGGGATGTAGAACTTCCCCCATAGGTAAGGCACTATCATAGCCAAAGTGGGACAGATGTTTTTCCACTAGGCTTCTTCCCTTGGACCAGGGAGATCCCGCCCCCACTCTGTGAGCTCAGCACTGGGGGCTCACAGCGGAGGAGCTGAGCACTCCGCTGAGAACCCTTTGGTTCCCTGAGCCTGCTCCTTATCATCCTCTGGATGGCCTCAAAGCAGGTAACCCTGTTGCAAACTGCTTCTGGAAAGGGTCACACAGCAAGGATTCGGAGTGACTTCAAGGGCATATGGACCACCACCAGCCCCTGCCAGCGAGAACCCGGGGATCTCCTGTGATCGCAAGAAAGTGAAGAGCCTGCTTCATCAGGGGCCTCTTGATCGCTTAGCTGAGTCTCCAAGTGAGAGCACAGCCTGGCCAACATGACTGCAGCCTGTGAGACCCAGAGCAAAGGACCTGATGAAACTGTAGCCAGACCATGAGCACAGAAATTAAGGTGATGCTGGAGTGCTGCTGGAACCCCTCGGGTTTCTGGCACTTATGTTACACAGTGTAACAGACTAATATACAAACTGAACACAGTGACACATGTCTATAATCCTAGCCCTGGAAACTGAGGCAGAAGGATTGCAGATTTGAGGTCAGCCTGGACTACAGAGGGAGACCCTGCTGTCAGAGACAGAGACAAAGAAAGAGAAGAAGAGGAAAACGAGGAAGAAAAAGAAGAGGAGGGGGAAGGGGGAAGGACAAAGAGAAGGAAGAAAAGGAGAGAGAGAAGGAGACACAGCCTGAACACTTAAATTTGCCTCATTTACCTTTGAAGCAGCTTTGTGTACTATGTTCAGGTTCCTCCTGCAGTGTTCTGCTTTCTCTCCAGGAAGTTCTGCCTAATCTCTTGGAAACGGACCACGGAGAAGAAGCCTGGACCAGGAAATGGAGAACCACACAATCGTCTCTTTCTTTGAACAATAGGCCAGAAGCCTGTGGAGCCCTGCTACCTTACCACATTTCTAGGCAAGTAGAGGCTGGATTGAGATCAAAGCTGTCACCTGAGGATCGGTGTAAGCAGAAGTGCGCCCAGGTGACATCATACAGTGAGAAAGGGAGCATTGCGAGATCTGAATCTATACTTACATAATTAAGGTGTTTAATTGAGTTAGTGCAGGGCTTCCAGGGCATGTTTCACTTTGACTTTGAGGGCTGGAATTTAAAGCATGGCCCCTGGGGCCATTTGTGGTTGGAGTGGCACAGCACTTGTTGGATACTTTCAATCTATCTGCTTCTCTGAGCATGGTAAAGTCAGTACCACAGGACGGGGCTACTGCATAATGTTTCCAAAAATAAACTGTGACCCTGTGTCTTGGGCACCAGTATGAAAGGTTCCCCTTTCTCATTGACCAGGCCGGAATACAGTTGGGCTTGTGTGGACCTGCACTAATAAGAGCCACTGTGTAATGCCATTTAAACAGGCCTTTCATCTCCACTCCAACCCCTTGGGACTCCACTCTCCTTCTCAAGTCGCCATGGAGGTTTTGAGCCATGCCTGAGCCTGGCAGGCTGGGCCTCCCTTCTAGAAGGAACTGGCAGCACCATCCCGGTGGGCCATATGGTCACCTTTCCTGATCGTGCGCTCCAAAGAGGGGATGCAGTACCCACAGTTCCAAGGCCAGGGAGTGGCTTGTGGCAGGGTTGTGTGTCCAGCACTGGGGCAGCAGCTGTCCTGTCCACAAACATCACTTGGGAAGGGAACAAGTGAACAGGCAGTTGGCCTGCAGTGTCCAGCCTTGGGCTAGCTCGTTCCTGAGCCAGCGTTTTCTCAGATGGAGAATGAGCTGGAAGGGAACCTTTGTGCTTTGGCAGAAATGGGAGTGGACTTTCTTTCCACTCAGAGGAGCTTTGCATCAGAGAACTAAGCAATGGAGCAACCCCATGGTCCTGGAGAGACCTCAGCCTTGGCAGCCAGCAGACTCCTGGGCTGTGCCTGTGCCCGATGCCCGAGTGGCTGGACAGGAGCTGGATGGGCAAGGCGTGGCTCCTGGGAAGATGCTTCAGAACTCATCCATCAGCTCTATCAGAGATGAGTAAATAGAGCCAGGTACTCAAGTTAGCCGTAAATTACCAAACACACTTTAAAAGACTGGGGAGTAGCCAGAACAAATGTGTGTGCAAAAACCCAGAGCATGTCAGTCACATCCCTATCTGTGAAAACTACTTGAAAAAGACTCTGACAGAACAACAAACAAAAACCACCAGAGACCTCAGGAAATAGGAAGGCAGAGCCCCCCGCCCCCATCTTGCTGGCTTTAACAAGAAAGGCGTGATCACGCTTATGTGCTGTGTCCCTTATGAACACTGCAGCTCTGTTCCTCGGTCTCACTTGGGACCCATTTTGTGTCAAAGCACATAACTGCGCTTTTATTGCTTCCATTTTATGTTAATTTTATTTTATGTTGCTGTTTCTTTTCTTTCTTTCTTTTTTTTTTTTTTTAGCACCCATACTCTGACCAGTTAGCTCAAGTTCCCATTCATTCTGCCTCTTCCCTGCTCAGCCAAGGAACTAAATCTTGTCCTTCAGCGGGGACCCCTCCTGCCCTTCCATTCATCAAGGGGCATGCAGTCCTTGGGCATCCTTTGAAAATAATGTGCCAACTAAGGATGGTAGAACAGAAAGATGGGGGTGGTGGTCCTGTGACTGGGACCATTCGCATTAGCCCAAGATCGCTTCTTTTTTGGGGGTGCTGCTTATTTGGGAAAAGAGCGGTGCTGCCTTCATTTTTTGCATCTGGGATTTCGAATGTTGGGTTACAGATGGGGAAAGAAAATATGGGTTGTATTACTTAAGACCTTTCCTGTCTCTGCTAGGTGTGTGGCACCCCCCTGTAATTGCAGCACTGTGGAGACTGAGACAGGAGAATTGGCATGAGACTGAGGCCACCCTGGGCTACACAGTGAGCTCAAGGACAGCCCGCAATATGTAATGAGACCTTATCTCAAAAACAAAACAGGGCTGATGGGATAGCTCAGTTGTCTAAAGCACCTGCTTGGGCAAACTCAGTCTGGCACAGGGGACTATGGTTCAATCCCCAGCACCACATACCTCACCAGACCCACCCTTAAGGCAGGCCTAGAGAGCCAAAAACAAACAAACAAAAACCAAAACCAAAATATGTCCCCCCTCCCCCGCCATCAAACCAAAACAACAACAAAATTTTCCAGCTCTGTTTATATGGGACCAGAGTAGTTTCCTGCCTAATTGAGACCAGAATTTCTTATGAATGGTGTGGGCCAATGGAAACGTAGCAGAGATACTGGTGCCTCTCCTGAGCAGAAACCCTGCAAGCTACCGTGTCATAGCCCAGCCATGCCCCAGGTTAGAGACACTTTGACAACCAGATCCCATCACGAGATTGGTACCCACACCACAGTGGACCAGTGACATGCGGAAGAACGCAGTCCCCTGAGCTCGTTGGAGCTCTCTGTCAGCATGCAGAGCCCAGCCTAGAGCCTGATAGACTAGTAAGAGGTAACTCCAGCTGCTGGTGTCGGAGCCTAAACTGTATGTTAATGGTGCGTCCTGCCATTAAAAACTAACATTTTATCACTGTTCTGGACTTACAGTTAACCTTGTTTTCCAAGAAGATGAAGGGCCATGGAGAGTTTAGGTCATCTCCTGAACTGCACAGCCAGCAGGGGGACAGAGCCAGGCTGCAAACTCAAAGGACTAAATCTCCTGCCATTTGACGAGGAAGCTGCCCCCCTCTGCACCCGGTAGCCTCATCACTGGCAACAGCAGCATGTAGCACGCTTGCAGCTTCTGCTTGGGGTTTTCCCATTCAATTCCATTTTTAGCCGGACTAGCAAATGCTACTAAGTTTCTGACTGTTATCCATGGACTCTGTGGAATCACATAATGAGGCTCCTGCAGCCCCGAAGCTTGCCATGCTTAAAGAAAAGTGAAAGAAACACTGTTCTGTTAATGCCCAGCTCCTGCCGACAAACTGGCCTTAAAAGTGTATATTCAGTAGAAATGTTTTCTGGCCTCCAAAGGAACAGCCTGAATAGCTGGTTTCCTGAGTTTGGGGGAGGGTGATACTCGGTCTCACCTCCTTGCAGAAATTCTAGGCTTCTAGCTAGATTCACATCACAGGAGTGAGCATTCAGGAGAACAGGGTCCCCATTATCTGCTAGTCCGAGACTGGATGACTCTCTGCTTCACACGTTGGAGTCTGGCAGAATGACCACCTTTCTCAGGAAACCCCTGCAGCCCCACCGTCTCCCTGGGAGAGAGTGAGACTTTTCCAAGGGCCTCTTTCACCAGAGGAAAAGAATCATCCCCAGAAGTCCTCCCACCAGCCCTGAATAAACCTGCCTGTTCAGAGCCCTCCTGCATGTTTTTACCCAGGACTTGAAGGGCGAAAGAGAGGAGGTAGGAAACAGATACAGAGGAGAGGAGAAAGGGGTTTCTTGCATTGGATTCCAGAAGTTTGGGCATAAACAAAGCAGCACACGTACCTGTGAAGGCACAGAAGGAGAAGAGTGAAGAGTGAAAAGCATTGAAAGTTCCATGGGCCAAACCTTTCATTTTTATCTTGACATTTTTCCTACCTGAGCTTTTACGTAAATGGATTTCTAGATCTCCAGGCTATAATTTGTGTAACGTTTAATGATGGAAAAAAATGGTTTGGACTAAAGCAACTGATTCACTTCACTTCTCCAAAAACTGATTTATTGCCTCCTGTTCCTCTTGGAAGTTCAACTCTATTTAAAAAAAATTGTAACAATGTATTTATTTTATTTTTTAAAAATGTTTGAATTGCACATAGTGATGGGCTTGGTATGACGCTCCCATACTAACACACAGGATGTACTCCATCAAACCCAACCTCTGCTTTTGGGTCTCCCCCTGCAAGTTCAAAAAAAATTGTCTAACTTTCAGACCAAGGCTTTTAAAAAATTATTTCTTTCTTTATTTATTTGGTATAGGGTCTTGCTACTCAGCTCAAACTCATAGTGACCCTCCAGTCTTAGACCCCCAGCACTAGGATTATAGGGGTGCACCACCACGCCTAGTTTCAGTGGCCGACTAGGTGCACCCAAGGTCCCAGAGCCGGCACGGCATGTGGTATGGGGGATTGAACCCAGGACCTTGCACTTGCCAGGCAGGCACTTAGACCACTGAGTTATCTCCCCAGCAGCTGGACTGAGGCTTTTTGATAGGCTCAGGCCCATCCTGAGTTGTGCAAATCAGGGAGCTTCATCCTCCAACCAACACAAATAAGACAGAAAAACAAACTTGGGTGGGGAGCCTGAAAGATGTCAGATGCACTGTGACAAGGATGTGCTGCCGAGGTACCCAGGGCGATGGGTGTATTCAGGGTCTGGGCTGTTCCTTTCATGGTAGAGATCAGAGTGTTACTTGTTCATTGACAGCAGAGGTGGATGCCATGGACGGCTGGGCATCCTGTCTTGGTTTGGACGCAGATCAGGATTTCTAAGATGGGTTCAAGTATGAAGTGAAGTGTCAAGAGTCTTCACACTCGATCTCAGCCAAAAGTCAAAAAGTGATTGTCAGGAGTCTTTGATATCAGGATGGACCTCAGAGTTCTAGACAAGCAAGACTGTTCTTTCTGAATAGCACCTGACCTTGAAGCAAGGATTCATCACTTTGTACTCAACTTTGGATCCTTGTTAGGTGACCACAAAAAGCTGGGACAGAACTGTGTTTACTGGACCAGGTTAACTCAGGCTGGGAGTGTTGGCTTCCCTAGAGCTTGTAGGCTTCATAAAGGCATAGGAAACTACAATATCTCCTGTAGGCCTTTAAGAGGGCACAGCATTAGCTCCCTGGTATCTTTTATGACACTTTCTCTCAATATAGGATGGGTAGGAAGAGGGTCAGACCATCTCTGTAACTGGTGGGGATCAGTCAGCTATTGTTGTATAACAAACCATCCTAAAACTTAGTGGCTTTATGTATTCCTTACCAGTGTATGGACAGCTGTGGCTCTTCTGGTCTAGGCCACACAGGGCTGTCTGTGGCTCATTTGCTCAGGTTTTTCTTGCCAGCTGATGTGTGTGGGGTGTCTTAGGTACTTCATTCATGTTTGTTGACAGACTGCCTTTTGGATGTAGTGGTAGGAGTAACCACTCCCTTCACTCAGTGGGGCTAGCCTGGGTCCCTTCTCTTGGTGGTAGGAGGGTAATCAGAGAGCAAGCATAAGTGTGAGGACTGGGCTTAGATAGCTATAGTCTGTTAGCCAGAGCTAGTCATGAGGCCAGTTTGGGTTCAAGGCTGGAGGACACAGACCCCAACTTTTGATGGGAGAGACTGAAAAATCCCATTATTAATGGCAGGAGCATGGGAGCAAAATTTATAATTAGTTTTCACAAACAAATTGGCTATATATGCAAGATGGTTGACCCTAGCCGTGTGTGTCACATGTGACCTAGAAGAAAACCCATCCCTGTAAGATCCACAGAAGAGTCACACAAGAAAGTGGGCCCCGTGGTCAGCCTGGGCCCATCACAGTTTGTCCTCTGGATCTGCAGATGGTTTCAACCAGTCAAAACATGCTGCTACAGGTTCTTGATGTAAATTGGGTTTCTGTCAATGTGGCGGACTGCCATAATTGGGGGCCACGGTCGCACAGGCCACCAGTACTGCCTGCCACACTGATCTCTCCGTAAGAAACAACTCTTCATTTTTCAGTTGTTTCCCCAAGGGGTGGGGGTGGGGACTGATGGCGGCATGTGCCATTTTTTTCTCACAGCCAGAGGCATCATGGTCCTGTGCTCAAGAGATCATTGAGGTCGCACTTCAGGACCAACACATACATTCAAGTTGAATGCTTGAGAGCCTTGACTTCAGTCACTGAGAACGGGGCATCATGGGTCACTACTGTCCTTAGTGCGTCACGTTTAAGCCCTAGATTTACCGAGTTGGATTTATAGCCCTGATTGCACAAGGCTTGGCTATACTTCTCACCCCTGGTAGGTGGCCTGCGCCTTGGGAAGTCAGAGGGAGCCAGCAAACGCCAGGCCACATTCCTCCCCTGGGCTTTCCTAAAAGAAACATTTCTTCAGTTTCAACCTTGTTTCAAAAAGAAACACCCATGAACAGCAACAAGAAACAAAATAGAACTCCTCTCCCCACCTCATACAGTTATTAGGCAGCACTGCTGATTTTTTCTGCTTCTTGGTTCCCTGATACACCACAGATAAAAAGTGGGGGAAGTTGGATAAAGACAAACTAATGTCGGTAGCCTGGAAAGGAAGCTATCGCTGCTCCATCAGTGCGCTCTGTTCTTCGTTGAAAGGCTGAGATAGAAATTTATCCTCTTTGGCAGAAGGCAAGAAATTCAACTAAGTTCTGCCAAATCTGTCCACTCGCTTTTTTGCTACACCATTTGATGGGTACCTTGATAGTGTTCCTTCTAGGAATGAGGGCTGGGGACCCTTCAGTCAGCTGGCCAGCCCATTGTCTCGTTGACGGACGCCATTGGTAACATGAGGAAAGTTTTAGCACAGAGGCTGCGAGCACATGCACTGCACTGCGTGGTCATTGTAAAGTTTTTACGTGCCTACCTTCTCTGTTGGGCTGTGTGTAACTTACTGGCTAGAAGAGTTTCTAATCTCTGTAAGCCTGAGCAGGACCTGGTTCATTCAGGTGACCTAGTAGGTGATTCGGTGAATGGGAAAAAAATGAATTATATTCAAAGGATTTAAAACTACACATTCTACAAAGACCGCAGAGTAACCTACTTTCCATGTAGCTGCCTAAAAAAAAAAAAAAAAAATCTAATCAGGGATATTGGAGTATCTTATCCTGTTTTATTTTTAATTTTAATTTTTTTTTGGGGGGGGAACCAGGGATTGAACTCAGGCCTTTGCGCTTGCCAAGGAAGCACTTATTCCACTGAGCCATCTCCCCGGCCCTCCTATTTTAAATATAACACATTTGCAAATATAATTTTTTGAAAATCAGCCCTTCTTTCCATCCTGCTTTTTTTTTTTTTTTCTTTTTGCAGTGCTAGGGATCAAACCTTCCAACTCATACGTACCAGTCAAGTGCACTACCACTGCGTTGTGGCCCATGCGCTCTCTGTGGCACAGGTCTTGCCTAGAAAGTCCTCTAATTTTTCTTAAATGGCAAGGATGGTGTTTCCTAAAGCACCTCTCCTACTAAATGTGGTGATGAGAAGTAACAAGATCATTCTTGAGGTTAAAAAAAAAAATCTTTCATGAATTCACTGAGTAGTTTGTTGGAACTAACTTGAAAAGCTGACTTAGGGACATTCCTATCTCTGTGTCCTATCTCTCAATGTGTCAGCGTGTCTACAGCCTTCGTGAGACGCGGGGAGACAGCTTGTAAGCTGTTCCTTAGATGGCCGTCTGTGGACTCTTCAAATGCTAAGGTATGAAAAACACAATCACCTCCAAAACTTTTGGATTGCATTGATCTGCGACATGAAGTCCACACCACAGGAAGAGAAATGATGGATTTGAGGCTCACAGGAGGGCTTAAGGGGCTCTGCATGTGTATGTGTGTGTATATGCTCATTCATGTGTTTTAATTTATGTATGGAATTGCCTAGAAGTAGTAAATAGACTATTTGCTATATTTCGAGGAAGATAAAATTATTGGGACTGTCTGTGTTTCAAAGCCAGGGAAAACAAAAACAGCTTGGAAGCTGCTCCTCCTGGGTTTCTTGTGTATGTGTGTGTGTATGTGTGTGCGTGTGTGTGTGTGTGTGTGCATGCGTGCGTGTGTGTGTGCGTGCGTGCGTGTGTGTGTGTGTGCACACGCGCGCATGCTAACCTTCTAAGACACGGTCTCAATAATGTTCTTTTCATACTGAAGTAGTTGCAAATACCACTTCTCTCAGTTAAAATAGCAATTTGAGTTTTAATTAGGTCAGGCAAAGTACCCATCGAGCACTGCGGCAGATTTCAGTGATTGTGAAAGGGCAGGCAGGGATTTTGAACAGTGCTGTCGCCCACCCCACCCCCCAACCCCAGGAGTCTCCCACCAGGAGCACACCCCACTTCACTTCATGGGCTGGGCTTTGGGCCTTTCATCTAGACCAGCAGATTCCATCTGGATAAGCTTTTGTGCTGCCCCTCCCCCCAGTAACCCAAAGACATAAGCCATTTTCCATCTGCCTGGGGCTCCTTTGTAGTTTTTGTTTCCACTGGGGTAAGGTGAGGGGCAAGGGGAGAAATATACAGACCATCCTAGATGCAGCCAGTAGTAAGAGCCAGGACTTTAATTTTCATATACTAAGAAATAGTTCCTCCCAAAATCCATCCTGTGAATCTTCCCCTTAATCTACAAGGAGGGGTTAGCAAATGTTTTCTGTAAAGGGCCAAATAAGAAATATTTTAGACTCTGTGGGACATTTGTTGTCTGTTGCAATTGCTTAGTTCTATACTAAGTCACCATAACCAATATATAACCAAATAGGCATGCCTGTAGTCAATAAAACTTTATTTATAAAAATAGGCAGTGGGCGTACAGCCCTGGCTTGGGACATCTCTCAGTGCTTTACCTGATATAGTCCCTATCCTAGGTTTTGCCTGATGGGGTCCTGCCTGCTGTCATGAGGAAAGATGAGCCCAGCGGTGGCTCCGACCCACTTAAGCCCGGTACACTTCCCATTGTGTGTGTTCCAGGCCACATCTTTGCATATGCAGACCTAGAGCAGAACAGTACCTCAAGTTAGTGAGCTTGCCAGCTGCCCTTTTTGAGGATCTACTAATATCCCACTTGGTCACGGTGACCGCCTTCTCTATGGTCCAATATTCTCTTCTTTGTCTTCTTCTCCTTAACTGCTGCTGGCCTTTATCAACCATAGTCTGATCCACAGAGCTCTTACTTGAACAGCAATGGGTTAAGAAAGTGTAGTTTCATGTTTAATTGTAGCACATAAGGCTCTTTATAAGCTGGGTCTTTAGGACACAGGCCTAACTTTCCCATTTGGACATTAAATGCTATGGTTTAAATCTTAAATATCCCACAAAAAGTCTACGTGTTCTTGGCCCCTAGAGGGGTGCTAAAGGAAGTAGGGGCCTGGGAGATGGCTCAGTGGAATAAGCGCTTCCCTGGCAAGTGCAAAGGCCTGAGTTCAATCCCTGGTTCTGAAAAAAAAAAAAAAAAAAAAAAAAAAAAAAGATATTTCCACATGGCTGACACTGACAAGGGATCTACAAAGAGCGGTACAGGGTTACAGGATAAACCCTGAGGGTACCTGAGTGACTTTATCTGATACAAAAGTTACATTTATTGTTATATAGGTCTTGCTTTAACTCAATCTTAACCATCCAGCAGAGAAATATAAAAATGGGGATATATAAAGTAAAATTGTATTAATATAATGAGCTGTGAATGGCTCAAGTCAACAACTTCTGTGGATAACCTGCTTCTATTGTGGATTGCTGATCTGTGTTGGATTGTTTTATTAAAAAAATAGGGGCTGGGGAGATGGCTCAGTAGAATAAGCGCTTCCCTGGAAAGTGCAAGGATCTGAGTTCAATCCCCAGTTCTGCAAAAAAAAAAAAAAAAAAATAGCACTATTTAGGGCTGGGGAGATGGCTCAGTGAAATAAGTGCTTCCCTGGCAAGCTCAAGGGCTTGAGTTCAATACCCGGTTCCACAAAATAAATAAATAAATTATATATATATATATATATATTTAGCCATCTATGTTTTGAAAATCTGTAACATATGTATCATTGTGTGTTACCCTGTTCATGTCATTTTTTCTTTTTGTTTTTGCTTCTATTTTTCACTCTTCAAGTTAAAATACAAATAAATAATTAAAAAAAATAAAAACCTGAAAAAAAAATAAGGAAGATATGTTGGCTGTTGACCTCCTTACTAGGAGCATCAAAGAGGTTGTAGCTTGGTGCCACCAAAAATAAATAAATAGAAAAAAAAAAGGATGATATAAAGTGGATAGAAGGAAACAAGGGATGCGTTATACTCACCTTTAGGTACTGCATAGCTTTTTGTTATTTTTTAAATGGGTCTATGCCTGCAAGAGTTCCAAAGGTGGGAAAAGGGTTGGGAGACTGTACAGGAGGGAAAGTGGGATCCAGATAGACCAAGCACAGGATGTAATAACTTCAAAGCACGTCAACATTATGTGTCATAAACACGAACTAAGAATTAAAAACGAAGATGGAGAAAGGGGATCTAGAGGTGGAGGGAGGTGAGTGGGGCGGCGGCTTGAGAAGGAAACATGCTGTGTGACGTGCGTGCGTGCGTGCATGCGTGCGTGCGCGCGTGTGTGTGTGCACACGCCCCTGGCCGAGTGGAAATGCCGTGTACTAATGAAAATATGTTTTCTTTTCCTTATGAATTGATTATCTCGGGTATTTTATTATAATGACAGAAACTAATGCAGTAGGTGTAGTAATTGGGGCCCATGAACATATTTTGAGTTTAGCTGCTCTTAAGAAAAAAATGAATATAATAATAATGAATATGGAATAAGGAATCCAGTCTGAGTTACACTCGCCTTTATACCTGTGTGGCTTTAGGTACTGTGTAGCTTTCTGTTATTTTTTAAATGGAGGGAAGGACCTGCAAAGATGAAAGCACCTAGCCTGTTCTAAGGATTGCCACATAAAATACAGAATGCCCACTTAAATTGGATTCCAGATAAACAGTGAGTATTTTGATATTCAAAATTTCACAGTAACATATTTATCCCCCCCCCCCAATTTGCTGCTTATCCAGCATTTAGGTTAAATGAATATCCTGGGTTTTTTTTTTTTTTTTAATTATTATTTGCTAAATGTGGCACCCCTACAGGAGAGTCCTCACGTGGCCCTGGCTGGCACCAACGTCAGCTGCAGTCTTTGCTTCCTGCTCTGAAGGTGAATGTCTTATGTCAGGTTCCCAGAGCAGATGAGAATTTCTACACATGATTTATTTAACAAAGTATTTCTGCGGAGACAAGCCAGAGAGGGAACTTCAGGGCAGGACAGACCTGGATGAGCTGACGCAAGGCCCTGCAGAGAGCAGCTTCCACCTGACGCACACGCCACTACTGCCATCACCTCAGAAATGTCCTAAAGGGTATCTATGCAGAGAGCCAACATTTTTGCAGGCCTAAAATAGGGTCTAGTCCAAGTTCAAGGCTCGGGAAAAATAATTATTCTCAACCTGTTAGCTAACATGCCTTGTTCCTAAGAGGTCTGAAGAAGATGAGGTCAAGTGTATGTGATGGTAATAATGGACACAGCTCCCTCATGCCCACCTATATATACTTCTCACTGAGGTGGCCACACCTCATAGAAAGCCCTTTATTTCACTGAGGGGCCTGAACCTCACAGAGGAAGCTTATTACCACACAGAAGGCTTTATGCCTCATCGAGTGGCCTGTACCTCACAGAGCAGCCTGTACCTCACCGAAGGATCTATACCTCATAGAGAGGTCTGTACCTTATAAAGAACCCATACCTCACCAAGGGGCCTGTATGTCTCAGAAGCCTCATATCAGAACTCCAGAGGGTCTGCCTTATCACCCTAAGAATATGTCTCTGTTACACCCTTCCGTGTTTCACCCCTCATGTACCACTGGAAATATTCAGCAGCTCTCTAGGCTGACCATGGCCAGGCACTGTCACCAGCCACCCATGTCCCCCTCACCAAGCCTGTCACACACTTTTTCATCTCTTTCATTATTTTTCTATTGTTTGCTCTACCTGGAAATCCTTCCCATCCTTTTCTGACTGGCAAATTTCTGTCTCTTGTGCCCCAGAAAAATGGCCTCTCTTCAGTGACACCTTTTCCTACCTTTGTCCCCAAGAGGAACACATTTCTTCCTGGGCACCTCACAGACCTCCACATGTCACTGTCAGCTTCTGCTAGGGTGGCGCACAGATGTGTCCTCTCACTGCTACTCCTCAGTGTTCACTGAGTGCGGGAATGACTGAATGGAAGAACGCAGGCCTTCTGTCTGTGGGACTCTGCTGTGATTGGGAGCGCTGCGTTGCTGTAGGCAGTGTGTTGACAGTACCGGCAAAGCGGAGGCATCAAAAATAAATGGCAAAATGAGAAACAGATTTTTGTATAAGATGCCATTGAGCTTCCTGCTGCCAGAGGAACAGCTCTGTCCCCTGGCAGTGGTGTCTTCTCTGTGTCTGGTCCCCACATGGAAGCCTTGCCCAACACGCCTGGAGAGATGTGTCTGGCGATTCCATCTCTACCTCCATTTCCAGGCCAGGAAGCCTGGTCCTGGTCCATCTCTAGTTACAGTCTGTTGGACCCTGTTATCTTGGATTCCTATGTCCACAGTCCCATTGTCCACTGTCCCTTTGGGCACCAAATGGGTCACCTGCCCATCTGTTCCTTAGACCACTGGGAAGCCCACTTTCACAGCTGGAGGTGGAGGATAGCCAGGGAGTATTGAGGAACTGCTTTGTCCCCAGTTTCTTATCTGTCCACAGTCATAATGTCATCTCCAAGGCAAGATGGGCTTGCGGTCACTGAACAGTTCCTTCTTTTTGTTCGTGGACCCTTCTCCTGGTCCAGGTTCACGGCGAGTTTCTGTCTGAGAAAGAACCCCAGAATAAGCATTCTCCTTGAGGCCAAGTTTCCCTGGTGTTGAGGAAGTGAACGTGACCTTTGTCAAGAGGATCGAGCAGCAGACAGAAGGAGCCACCAAGCATGCAGATGTGCAGTGGGAAGCACAAGTTGCCGAGCAGGGCACACATGGCCCTGCACAGTCTGACTTGAGAAGATGGCTGTCCTGAGGAGTTGTGATGGCACTCACTCCTGACACGCATGCGTCAGGGATGGAATAATGAAGGGAAGATGAGACTGGGTGATGTGTGCCTATAATCCCAGTAAACAGGCGGATCACTACAAGTGCAATCTAGTAGTGAGGTCCTGAACATCCTGTAGACCCTTCCCTAAAATACAAAAAAACAACAACAACAAAAAAAGGGAAGACGATAGGGAAGACCAGAATCTCAGGTCCACAGTGGTGCCTCTGTTGCCTAGGTTCAGTACAATGGAGCACTCCCAATACGTGGCCACTTTCTTCTTCCTCTTCGTAGAGCGATGAGTTAAACTCACTTTCAGTAAACATGCTGCAGGGCCCTCCAGGCAGAGAAGGCCCTGTTCAGGGTCTTGTTGTGCTGATACCATTTCCCGCCCTTTCCACTTACTGCAAACTGCCTGCTTCTCCGCCTGCCTCTGGCCTGTCTCCATCAGCAAGTCCAGAGAAGAATCTGAGTGATTTAGTCGCAAGTATCTTCTACCTCCAGTTCCGTTCAGATTGCTTCCAGCACAGTCACCCAATCCATTCATCCCCATCCATCCATCCATCCATCCATCCATCCATCCATCCATCCATCCACCCACCTACCCATCCATCCAGGTTGACCCTCCAAGACTAGTTATTCGATTTTCTACTTCCCCGGTGCCACGTGTAATGCACTAAGCTCAGAGGGGGCTCAAATACATTATAAGGATGTTAGGCCATCCCCTTGCTCCAGGAGAGGAAATGAGGATATTGACCAGTGACTTCACAACAGTCTCAGAGGACTGTCATGGCAGCCTGGCAACTCCTGGATAGCAGTGACTGTGGCCACAGAAGAGTGCATGCTTCATTGGTCTTGCAAGATGAGTCGGGATTTGCCCAGATTTCCAGATGGTCCGAAAACCTTGGCCTGGAGACATCAATACAGTAACAGTTCAGAGGTGCACATTGGCCTGGCTTCTTGGAGAATGTGCTGTGGTTAGAATTCAATGAATTTGGGGAGCAGCAAGAGATCTGCTAGGCAGGTAAGCTGAGGCCTGGCTAATGCAGCCAACAAACATTTGCTAAGCACCTACTCCACCCCCGGACATTCTGTGTGCTGGGGACAGAACAGTCCACAAGGCCACTGTGGTGCCTGCCCTTTCAAGGTCACCCCCTGTGAGGACAAACAAGGCTAGAGGCTAGCAGGAGCCACATGATGGGGTGTGAAGGGGGGTCCTTCTGCAGGAGGAGAGGAGGAGCCGTTGAGAGATTTAAGCACAGGAATGGCATGCTTATTTGGACACTGCGGAAGCTTCATGCAAGATGAAGTAAAATTTGGGACAGGAAGTCAGGAGACTATTTGACTGATGATCCAGGTGGGTATAAGAAAGGACTGAATTAGGAGAGGTGTTTCAGGTTGTTACCTGGCTACTCGAGCATACCTTGGCTCCATAGCAAGGATCCCTCCATTTATTATTATTATTTATTTATTTATTTATCTTTTAGGGAAAGGTCTACAGGGTGTTCATGGTCGTACTACTAGATGGGCCTCCCAAAAGCTGGGATTACAAGCATATGCCACCACGCCTAGTCTCAGTTGCCATCTCAGTGTGCCCTGGGGGTGGGGTCGGTATGGCAGGCCCAGGATCAAACCCTTGGCCCCTGTGCCTGCTTGCAGGTGCTTTAATCTGCCCGGCTATTTGGCTGGCCTTTATTTGTTATTATTATTATTACTATAAAATATACATAGAAGTTTACCATTTTGACCATTCTAAAAGTGTATAATTCAGTTTCACTTACTGCTTGTATAGAGTTGTACAATGATCCCCACTAGCTTCAGAATATTTTCATCACCCCTAAAAGGAAACCCCACTCTCATGCAGGCCTCACCCCATCCCCAGTACCCTTTTCCTTGTGCTCTGGCAGCCAGAGACCTGCTTTCTGTCTATCGATTTGCCTATGCTGGATATTTCACATGAGTACAGTCATATAACACATGACTTCTTGTGTTTAGATTCTTTTTTTTTTTTTCAGAACTGGGGATTGAATGCAGGCCCTTGCACTTGCCAGGGAAGCGCTTATTCCACTAAGCCATCTCCCCGGCCCCTGTTTGGATTCTTTTAATATTTATAAAGCTCACTCAGGTAACATGTATGAGTCCTGCATTCCTTTTTTTTGCATTTCAAGTTGAACCCAGAGCCTTCACACTGAGCTATACCTACTTATTTGTAGTTTGAGGCTGAATCACTATGTTTCCCAGGTTGGCCTCCCAAATATCTGGGATTACAGATATGCACCACCATGTCCAGCTCTTTCATTCTTTTTTATAGCTGAATAGTATTTCACAGTATGGACATACCACATTCTGTTTATCCATTCATCAGATGATTGGCATTGAGGTTTTTTTTTTTTTTTTTTCTGCTTTTTGGTTATTGTGACCAGTGCATTATGAACATTGATATACTTAATTTTGTTTGGATGCCTCTTTTTAATTCATTTAGGTATTTAACCAGCAGTGGAATAGCTAACGACCTGCTTTTGTATTTTGTAGCTCCTAGGAGAATTCACTTTTTGGAAACAAAGAGAAATTTCTTCACTTGCTAAAGGGTCAGGGTGATAGTGGTGTCATTCTTCTGAGTGTGTGATTTTAGTGGAGTCTTTTTCCATCTTACATCTTTGCCTGGGGCCTGCCTCCTGCTCATCTCAAAGCTCTGATTTCCACATGGGGCCTGGGTATTCCGATGTGGGCTCAACAGCAAATTGGCTTGGACTTGTTGACCTAGAGACATATGGATGCAGGTCTTGATGGAAGCGCAGTCCATATTGGAAGTTCAGATTTCCAGTCTAGGTGATTTAAATAAGCCTGAGGGACCCATGCTGATAATTAGAGGTGCTTGGCTTTGGAGCTTGCCACCTGTTTGGGGGTCTACAGTGATTGCCCCTCCATGGTCACTTGGAGGGCACTTGCAGCACTGTTTCCTCCGTGAACCACAGTACAGACTTCTAGGCTGGCTGTGTTACATTGTGGAACAGCTTATCCTTCATGAGCCTGGGCACGTTGAATGCTGGTTGAGTCCCTCTAGCCGTGTGCAGCCTGAAGGAGAGAAGACCTTCTCTGGCCCGGCGGCACCTGCGTTCAAATGCTACCTCTTAGCCAGGTGGCCCAGAGCAAGTGGTTTCAGCCTTCTGACACTAACTTGCCTCATTTGTAAAGGAGAAGTAGTAAAACCATTTATAAAAGGGTATCTCAGTCAGGCATAGTGTAACTCTCATACTCCAGAGGCTGAGGCAGGGGGATCACAAGTTCCAAGTCAGTGTAGGAAACTTACCCAGACCTTGTTTCAAAGTAAAACTTCTTGGGACCTGGGAGATGGCTCAGTAGAATAAGTGCTTCCTGGCAAGCACAAGGGCCTGAGTTCAATCCCCAGTCTGCCAAAAAAAAGTAAAACTTCTTTGTGTGTGTGGTGCCAGGGATTGAACTCAGGCCCTTGTGCTTGCCAGGGAAGCATTTATTCCACTAAGCCATCTCTCCACCCCCTTAATTTATTTTAAAGAGAGATAATGGAATTTTAAATATAAATCTAGTAAAATATATGAGATCTTTAGGTCAAAAGCTATCAGTCACTTATGAAATATAAAGAGAAAACTTATGTAAGAGGTTAGTTCATGAATTGGGAGGTTCATATTATAAGGTGGCAATTCTTCCCAAACTGATTTATTGATTCATCACAACCCCAGAAGGAACTTTTAGTAGAAGTGGATGAGCTGTTTCTAAAATCTATGTGGAAAGGGCAAAGTGGCCTAGCTGCTGTGGAGAAGAGTGGTTCTTTCCTCTAATACAAGCCAGCATTCCCACAATTCTACATGTTTATCCGTGGGAACAGAAACTTCCTTTACATTGATGATGGCTTTAGTCATAATTGTTCAAGCCTAGAAACAACCAAAAGCCCTTCAGGGAACAGCTAAACTAACTCTGGTACATCCATGGGAAGGAATACTACTCATCCATGAAAAGGAGCAGGCACGCATGCTCACAACAGTGTGCAGAGTCTCAGAAGCATCATGCTAGAGAAGCTCCACTCAAACGCCACGCCCTGCAGGGACCCGTTTTACGTGACATCTTTGTGAAAGGATAAACTTTCGGCATAAAGAAGAGATAGGGTGGAGGAAGAAGCTGATTAGAGAAAGAAGGGAGGAAATATTGGGGAGCAATGAGATTTCCCCTCTGCTGTCGTGATGGTTGTGCTGCTGTACCTGTACATCAAAATGATGAACTGTACGCTATGTAAAAACACCCTAACTAGGCTTGGGGAGACAGCTTAGCGGTCTAGGCACCGCCGGGCCAGAGCAAGGGCCCCGTTGGACCCCATACCATGTGCCATGCCGGCCCCGGAAGCCATGCCGGCCCCGGAAGCCATGCCAGTCGCTGAAACTCCTGTAACTCCGGCGCTAGGGAGGCTGAGACAGGAGGATCGCTGTGAGTCTGAGCTGAGTAGTAAGACCCTGTACCAAAGAAATAAATAAACAAATAAATGAATGATTTTGTAGAAATTACCTTTATTAAAGCAAATAGTTGGGTCTGTGTCCCACCCCTAGTCATCAGGTTCTAGGGATATCTATATCTATATCTATATCTATCTATATCTATATATGACAGGCCCTTAGCCTGCCAGGTGAGCCACAGCTGCCTCCCTACCGGAACCTTTATCCCAGCTCCAGAGAGCAGGAAACACTATGGGTGGAAGGGCAGCTGCCATGTCAGTGGCCATGGGGACATCCCTGGGTCTGAGAAGCCAGAGCTGAGCAGAGGCAGCAAGTGCATAGTTTCCAGAGGAGGCAGAGACAGACCAGCGAAGGCCAAGGTGACAGGGGGAATCTCAAACCCATGTCAATTTCTAGGAGCTCCAGGCCAGGAATCCGTTTCTAGAACTCTGTAAGTGGGAGAAGAAATATAATGAAAGTCATTTTTTTTCTCTTAGATAAACATGAATTATTCACCAAAGAATCTAAATTCTGATTTATTACAGCTTTGAATTTAGCAAGGAGAGAAACACCCTTCCTCCTTCCTCTAGCTCTGGAGGGGAAGGAGGGCCGAGCCTTGCTCAGGATGTGACGCCACAAATGGTCACCTTTCCTGCGAGTGGAGGGCGGGCTGCCCCCAGCCAGGGGATTTCCATATGGGTCACAGATACTGGTGCCCTCCGGCCTGTGTGCCCTGAACATGGTGAATGGAGAGAAAATTATGCGACCTCTTGTGATGGCCTCGTGTCAGTGGATGCAGTCCTTCGAAAAGCTGCCCGGGTCTCATCAGCTTATATGCTGATTGATGCTGGGTGTGACCTTTGCATAACGGGGGGCAGGCAGAGTCCTTCCTGAGCCCGGCTGGGGAGAGCTGAAGAGGAAATGAGCCCTTGGCCACGGAGTGAAAGCCAAGCTGTGGAAATCGCTGCATGGTCCCTAAGAGCTGCCTTAGTCCCTGGCTACACGGGCGTTCTGGGGACTCAGTCAGCGCCAGCCGAGCTGTTGACCCAGATGGGGGAAGAGAGGTCTTCGGGTGTCCGAACTCACTCCTCCGGAAAGGCCTGCGGTGGCGGTAGTGTGTCAACCAACGCTAAGTGATGGCAGATTCATTTTGCAGCCAGGGGTGTGAAGTGTATTCCACGAGCTCTTGTGACCGTTGTCCAATGGGTCAAGGCCGTTGCAGTCACCCTTCATGGCCATGGTTGCAGGCGCATCCCCCCAAAGGATGGCCTCTGAATAACAACTTGGTCCAATGAGCCATCTCTTCCTCTGAATTTGTTACTGGAGCTCTGGGAGCAAAACCCTGGCTCCAGGGGTCCCAGCAGAGTCTCATATGGCCAATCAAGATGAGCACTGTGAAGGCCAGGGAAGGAGATTTGTTGTTTGTTTTGGAGAGTCTTGTGATGTAGTTCAGGCTGGACTTGAACTTGTTAGGTAGCCAGGGTGGCCTTGAGTTCACTGGTTACACTCCTGCCTCAGCCTCCCAAGGCTTGTAGGCATACACCACCATGTCTAGCAGGAAAGGAGCTTTAATCAGCCTGGCTGTGCTGGGACACAGACAAAGGGATTCAATGTGTGTCTTCAAGGGACTGGTAGAAGCCGTGTGCTTTTATAGGAAAGGGGAACAAAGGCAAGAGTCAGGGTTGGTGAAGCTGGAAGGTTCGTGGAGCTTGGGTACAGTTAGCCCTGGTCGGATCCTGATCTAGTCAGTCGGTATCTCAGGACCTGTTCTGTGAGATTCTGGAATAATCCTCTTGTCTTGAGGGGGAAATTTGGTCCCTGTTGGGAGAGGATAGCTCTGCTCTGGGGGAAGTTCTGGTTTCCCCATGGGGTAATTGCTCCTGTCTGGGAGGTGACCTCATCACAGTGGTACACAAGGCTTTGCTTTCCCTGGAATCCAGGTTTAGGACGCTGACTGGAGACTTCTAGGACATTGTGGAAAGGTGGCTACCGGATGTCCCTGCAGATCCCAATCATTATAGTTCCTCTTATCTTGCTGCTCTCAGTCTGGAAGGGGGAGGACAGGCTGGGCAAGTTTAGGGCTAATAAACCTGGGAATGCAGACAGCCCTTAACATGCCTGAGTGTAGAGCAGGTCACAACCTTAAGGTGGGGGCCCGCCAGGGAGCTCAGTTGTTTAAGCCCTTGCTTATGCAAACGCAGCCAGGTGCAGCATACCATTTTGATCCCCAGCCCCTCATGCTTTACCAAACCCTCGCTTAAGGCAGCCTCAGCAGCCAAAAAAAAAAAAAAAAAAAAAAAAAAAAACCTCAAAACCTTAAAGTAATAAAAGACAAACAAGCGTGACAACAGAGATACCAGGCTTCATCCTGCTTTTAGTTGCCCGTTGGGCACCTGCAGACCCAGCTCTTAGGTCCCTGTTCCAGTTCATCTGCAAACCTAGAATGGGAAAGAGAAGACAGTGAAACACATCTCACCGTATGTGTACCCTGAGTACCACTAAACACACCCTGAGCGTTCACCTTTATCTCAGCCCCCAGCGCTGAGGAGGACAGTAATTTCGAGGCTGGGAGCCCGTATCCCTGTACTAACCTGGATTCCGTGGCCAGTGAACGTGAGGCCGTGCAAGTAGAGAGCCAAGATGGGGGAAGCTCTGACATGATTGCATCTGGGGCTACTCAAGCTATTAGGACACAAATCTAGGGGCCAGCGAGATGGCTCAGTGGAGTAAGTACTTCCCTGGCAAGCACAAGGGCCTGAGTTCAACGTGTAGGTCCACAAAAAAAAAAAAAAAAAAAAAAAAAACAAGTTTCCAATTTTTGTTTCTCTACTTCTGGTCACTTCTGACTCCATAAGCAAGGGTCCCCCTGAACTTTCTCTGTGTAGCCAGCAGTTCCAGTGCAAGACAGCTCATTTTCCTCAAAAGAAACAATAAAGTTCCTTTTTTTAAAAATGTATTTAGTACAGGGTCTCACTGCACAGATTGGATTCATAGTGGTCCTCCTGTTTTCAGCCTCCCGAGCACTGGAATTACAGGCGCACGTCACCATGCCCGGTCTCAATTGCTGTCTCAGTGTTCCCCTGGGGCGGGGCCAGAGTGGCACCCCGGGATTGAACTCTGTCCCTGCACCTGCCTGAGCAGGCACTTCAGTCTGCTAGCTGTCTGGCTGGCCCTTCCTGGTGTTTTTTGATCTATACAAGTTTTTAATTATAACATGGACTAATTTAATAATCTTTTCATTTATATTTAGTGTTCTGTTTTATCCTAGTTAAGAAATTTTTCCTCCTACTAAAAACATTTGCATGTGTTCTTGCCATCTTTCTTTTTTTTTTTAATTCTGTTTTTTTATTTATTTCATTTTATTTTTTATGGCCTGCTCAGCCCACCCTGGAAGCAAGGCTGGTGTGGTATATAGTGCTGGGGATTGAACTCTGGTCCCTGCTTATTTGCCTCAGCTTGCCTACGCAGGCACTTTAGACCACTGAGCTATCTCACCAGCTCTTGCCATCTTTCAAGAGCTTTATGTCTTTACTTTTCCGTTACTTACTAAACCATCTGGAGGTGATGTTTGTATGTGGTGTGAGGCAGGGTAGGTTTAATGAGTGGCAGAGGATCAGTTGGCCCAGGTTCATTTGCTGGGAGTTCTTAGGGCATGGCTCTTAGGTGATGTCGCGTAGTCACAGTTGTGTGGGTGTTTTTGTTTGGTTTGGTTTTGGGAAAGGAAACTATTTTTTCCTGGTGTTTTTCTAATACTGTGTCAATATTAGTTTCTTAAATAGAATATCTTTATAAATTTGCCATCTGATAGGGCAAGTCACTCAAACATTTATTCTTTTAAGAGTTTCTTAGGGCAGGGGAGATAGTTTAGAACAAGTGTTTGCCTGGCAAGCACAGTGTCCTGAGTTCAATCCCTGGTACTCCAAAAAAAAAAAAAGGAGTTTCTTGGTTCTTCTTCATCATACACAGTTTCTTTTTTATTAATAGATGCTTACACTACATAACATTTGCATTCTTTGGGGAGAAAATGGTACATAAACATATCCTTTACAATTTCATGTACATTTATTTAGTTTATTTTAAAAATTCTGTTGACATGCTCACTTCAGTAGTACATATACTAAAATTAAATTTTGAAATATTTTTATGTGTGTAATTTTTGTGAGACAAGGTCTCTGTTTGTAGGGCAGGCCGGCCTCAAATTCGCTAATATAGCCTCGGCTGGCCTTGAAGGCATGGCAATCCTCCTGCCTCAGCCTCCTGAATGCTGGGATTACAGGTCTGTGTATCAGACTGGGCTAAAATTGTATTCAATTTATATATTGCAAAATGTGCTCTTAAGTGTAGAGCCCAATGAATGACCACAGTGAAACTACTAGCTTGGCAGTTTTTTTTTTTTTTTTTTTTTTTTTTTTTTAATATATTTGGTTGTTACAGGGTTTCACTATGCAGCTTGGACTCGCGGTGTTCCTCCTGCTTTCAGTTTCCCCAGTGCTGGGATTATAGGCATGAGCCACTCACTGCTCCTGGACTCTGGCTGGTCCAGCCAGCGCTGGGGGTGGTGCTGGCACAGCTTATGGTGCCGCCCTAAGCTTGCCCAAGCTTGCCTAAGCAGGCACTTTAGTCCACTGAACTGTCTTGCTGACCCCAAGATATAGTACATCGAATCACATGAAATTGCTGCTGTTAAGACAAAAAATAGTTTAATATAGGCCCATAAAGGATCAGTTGCTATAAGAATTATATCCTACTATAAGCAACTAGAAAAGCAGATATAATATACTACACAACTATTTTCAAGTGCTGGACAATAGGCAGCATAGGATGGATGCCTGAGAGAGGAGCCCTGCGCTTGCCTCAATTTATTTACCACTCATTTTCCCTTTTTAGGGGAAGACAAAGACAGCCAAGCATTTTTACTGACTTTATGAAGAGGCATGGAGTGTGGAAAAAACTGGGGCACCTAGAATTTGCAAGACAAAGTACTACAGAGAGAGAGATAGATAGAGAGAGAGAGAGAGAGAGAGAGAGAGACAGGCAGACACAGACAGACAGACAAACAGAGAAATTTACAGAGGTTTTTTCCAAAATGAAGTGAAGTGCTAAGTACTGACCATGCATGTGTAGGGTATAATTCCACAAAGGTAGAGGGAAAGTCTTGGAAATCAATAAACCAAACCATTGCGGGAGTCCAAATAGCACTGGGAATGCTTCATGTTTTCAGTAGCCAAAGGGGTGATATCTGTTATACATTGTGGATGACGGGTATCCAGATAGTTAGAAATAGAGGCAGAAGAGTTAGCTAGATAGATCCGAATGGTTCCCATTTTTCTGGAAAACCCTGCCATGAGATATATACACAAATGAGTCCTTATAAGTTCATTTTCTTAGTGGGGATAAATCAACTTTATTTATTTATTTCGGTACTGGGGATTGAACTCAGGACCCTGCACTTGCCAGGCAAGTGCTTATTCTACTGAGCTCTCTCCTGGCCCCCTCAACTTTATTTTGAAGACTCTTCTGGAGGCTTTTTTTGTGTGTGTATATTTTAGGGAAGGGTCTATGAGGGTGTTCATTGTCTCACTACCAGATCAGATTCGTAGTGATCTGCCTATTTACAGCCTCCCAGGAGCTGGGATTACAGGAGCGAGCCGCCACGCCCAGTCTCAATTGTCTGTGTTAGAAGCCAGGAGAGGATGTTCAAGCTGACTTCAGAATCTGGAACTCCTCTGAGGAAATGGAACACTCCATCCTGCCTTAGTTCCCTTTTATGTCCTTTAAGTGACAGTCACTCTAGGGTGGGGCCTCCACACCCTACGGTGTGGAATCACTGAGTCCATTCAGTTTAGCTTTTAGCTTTTCAAGTTAACACAATCAATCAACCACTACCCTGTCTGAACATTTTCTTCCTATTGCACAACACCTATTGCACATTCTGATCTTTATTTACACCTTTGTTTCCTCACATCAGAGAAACAATGTAGTATTTGCACATCTGTGTCCGATTTATTTCACTTAAGAGTGTGGTCTCAACACCTTAGCAACTTTAAAAGGATACAAATAATACAAGATCTTCTGGAATTCCATTAGAAATAAATAACAAATAGATAGCTGGAGCTTCCCAAAATACACGGAAAGCAAACAAGAAATCTTTCAATAAGTATAAGTCAAAGAAGAAGAGATCTTAAGTAAAATTTAAGGGCCAGGGATATAGCTCAGGAGCACAGCACTTGCCTGGTGAGCGCGAGGTCATGAGTTGAATTTCCAGTGCAAAATAAAATAAAATAAATAAACAAAAATATTTGGAGTACATGAAAATGGAAAGACAACTTATCAAAATGTTTTGAGTATAACAAAAATAATGTTTAAAGGGAAATTTATATTATTTAATACCTGTATTTATTTATTTATTTATTTATTTATTTATTTATTTATTTATTTATTTATTTATTTTAGGTGGAACTGGGGATTGAACTCAGGCCTTTGCACTTTCCAGGGAAGTGCTTATTCCACTGAGCCATCTCCCCAGCCCCAACACCTGTATTTATTTATTTATTTATTTATTTATTTTTGTCTTTTTGAGACAGGGTCTCACTATGCAGTTCAGGCTGGCCTTAAACTCACTTTGTAGCTCAGGCTGGTCTCAAACTCACAACAATCCTCCTGCCTCAGCCTCCCGAGTGCTGGGATTACAGGCATGCGCCACCACGCCCGGCTAACACCTGTATTTAAAAACAAGAAAGAAATAGTCAATAATCTGAGCTTCCACTTTAAGACAGTAGAAAAGGAAGTGTGAAAAACATACAAAATAAGCAGAAAAAAATGACAAAAGGGAAGTAGAAATCAGTGGCATTGAAACCAAGAAACCAGTAGAGAAAAACCTCAGTAAAACCAAAGGTAAGATCAAGAAAATCAATAAGCCTCTTCCAATTAAACTAAGGGGAAAAAAAAAAGAGAATTTAAAAATTACTAACATCAGAAAAAAAGAAGAGGACATCACTACAGATCTCATGGACTTTAAGATCAGAAAAGAGTATTAGAGACAATTGTGCCTACAAATTTGATGAGGTAGAAACCGATGAACTGATTTCCTGAAATACACAGAAGAAGATATAGCAAATAGCACCTGGGAGTGGTCATCTATGCATGCAATCCCAGCAGTTGGGAGGCTGAGACAGAAGGATTCCCAAGGAAAAGAAGAAGGGAGGAATAGAAAAATAAAGCTCAAAAGATGAAATTATACTGCCTGTGTGATGCTAGAGCTGCAGAATTCTTCTGTATGATCTTGCAGTTGTGGACACATACATATGGGTCATAATACATTTGTCCAGATGCACTGGATAGATGCCAAGAAAGCACCCTAATGGAACCTGTAGACTTGGGTGATGATGTGTCAGTAAATGTTCATTGATTGTCACAAATACTCCTCTTTGGCATGGGATGGTGGAGGGGGAGGTTGTGCATCTGTAGAGATTGGGAATGTGTATATTGGAACTCTATTTCCTTCTCAGGTTTTTATTTTATTATTTTATTTTATTTTATTTTTTTTATTTTATTTTATGAGACAGGGTCTTGCTATGCAGTTCAGGCTGTCCTTGAACTCACTGTGTAGCCCAGGCTGGCCTCAAAATCATGACAATCCTCCTGTTTCGGCCTCCCGAGTTCTGGGATACAAGCATACATCACTGCATCTGGCTTCCTTCTCAATTTTGCTGAGAACATAAAACTGCTATACAAATCATTTATTAATCTAAAAGCATTCTAGATTAAAGACTGCTGGAAAACCTGATCCATAAGCTTGAAGATGGAATGGCGGAAAGCATTCCAAGTAAATAAAGCATGCAGGAAGAAAGGACTGAAAAAATGAAGAAATTATAAAAAGCGTAACATACACACAACTGGAGTTCCAGAAAGACAACACAGTAGAGGTGACATGTGAATAAATGATGGATAAGTTTCTTTCTAAATTTGCATAAAGCTATAAATCAGTGGATTCAATAATGTCAACAAGACTCCAACTAAATCACAACACACTAAACCTCAGTTGCTGAAAATAGTGATAAGAATCTTAAAAGAAGCTGTGGGGTGAGACACTTTATGTACAGATGAACAAGAAAAATGAAAAAGGACTTCTAGTACTATGAATGCCGAAAGTCTGTGGTATGGTTTTTAAGTTATTGATGAGAGAAAAAAAAAATAGCACCTGTCACCTAAAGCTTGTCAAGTAGAAATGTCTTCCACAACCAGAAGACTTTTTTTTTTAAGTATTGACATATTTTATTTATTTATTTATTTATTTATTTATTTATTTATTTACTGGCAAAACTGGGGATTGAACTCAGGCTCTTGCCCTTGCCAGACAAGCGCTTATTTTACTGAGCTATCTCCTCAGTCCCCCAGAAGACTTTCTTTAGAGATACCAGAGCGTGGAGAGGACATTGTGGGGAAGGAAAGCTGCACCACAGGAACTACTGAAAGAACTTCAGAGCTGGGTGTGGTGGTGCGTGCCTGTAATCCCAGCACTTGGGAGGCTGAGG